>KZ652495.1:211581-222998 GCA_001010745.2 Gerris buenoi | reverse complement strand
TGAAATTTATGGATATGTTTTGCTCCTTTAAAGCATTTGAAATAGACATTTTCTAAACTGAAATTTTCTCCTCTTTCCAACGGTACCTTTATTTCAGCTCTATCATCAATATTTTAGGTGCAGCAACAGATTTTTTAAAGTAAAATGGTCGTATCTTGGAAAATAACAAAAAAAATTATTCTGGCGAAACTATTGAGAATTGACCCATGGTATATATAGTGTTTTTTGTTGCAAATGATGGGTAGAATCTGCCCTCTTCGTTTGTTACATCTTCGACCAAACACCCTGTATACCTGTTCCTAACCAATTACAAGGATTATTCCCAAGAATATTGCTCATGATGAAAGTCATTCACGATTATCGAGTAAGGTTGATATACCTGTTTCTAACCAATTACAAGGATCATTCCCAAGAATATTGCTCATGATGAGAGTCATTCACGATTATCGAGTAGTAAGGTTGATATTCCTGATCTAACCCATTACAAGGTTCATTCCCAAGAATGTTGCTCATGATGAGAGTCATTCACAATTATCGAGTAAGGTTCATATATCTGTTTCTAGCCCATTACAATGATCATTCTCAAGGAAGTTGCTCATGATGAGAGTCGTTTGCAATTATCGAGTATGGTTGATATACCTGTTTCTAACCCATTACAAGGATCATTCTCAAGGAAGTTACTTATTTTAAACTTCTTTTTAATATATAACTAAGGAACAACATTCCAAATAAGGTTTTGAGAATGTCCCAAAAAAAGGGATGAAATATCAACCATGGTTTTTAAAAAACTATAAACAGTTTTTTTATTTACCCCTCAAGACACCCATCGAATCATAAACTTAATAACTAAACCATAGGGGACAACAAAAAGAAAAAAGAAAATTCTCAATGAAGTTACTCATGATGAGTGTCATTTACAACATTCGAATTTGGTTAACATTCCTGATTAAGGTATCCCAAGGCAACCTACCCTCGGGGAGGGGGAGGTAGATGGAAACCGTAATGTATTAGTAAATTTTACATTTACAGTAATTCAGCAGGCACTGAATTTGTTAGTCTGCTCTTTATTTACTGTGATTAAAACATTAAAACTGTTACAATAGAATTTTCTATAATTTGAATTTCCTTCACTATTCCCCCAAATAGCTTCTTTTTGATTTGAAAATTTATAAGAATTAATCACCCATTAACTTAATATAGAGTTGGTCATACTTAGTTTTGTAAGGAAAAACAAATCTTTATTTTGATCATAGTTTTTAAATTTTTCATTTCATTTGTACTGTTTAAAATAGTAATGTACGTAGTGTGGTGATGTTTTTTCATGTTAATATTTCATGAAGTCGTTCAAAGTGATGTGACAAGCTAGCGAATAAAAGAAATGTTAGGTTTGTTTGCCAGGAAAAAAAAACATTGCCAGTTTTTCCTCAGTAGTATTGATTTTACACACCCCCCTCTCAAATACATACCTTTTTTTGTCTTGTATTTTCCAGCCTTATTTACCATTTGAATTTGAAATGAACTGAGTTTTTTTTATGGTATCTTTTTCTCACTGCATTAAAATATAAGGTATAAGATATTTTATGTATGATTTCTCCATGTACATATTCTATTTTACTTTCATAAAAACCTACGAGGAAAACGAGCATATTATTTCGTATTTTTGCTTCAGAGCTTACCGAAGGTAACGGAAGCTATATATATGATCGATCTGAAGAACAAACATTTTATATGTTTCCGATTTAAAAAAATCCAAGAAAGAAATCCGTTTATGGCATCATGGAACATTTTTGGTACCATGTTTGCCTGTAACTCAATTTTTGCGAACCAACATATCTCATAAAACCACCCAATTGATTTCATTGGAATTTGCGTAGTAAGTCATAATCATCCCATTGTTGGTCCGATATAAGTTTTAACCTTCTGCGCTCATTTGTTTTTCTTCCTCATACGTACAAACAACATTTATTTACACCTATATCTTCAAAAGAACTCATCTGATTTTAAATGAAATTCAGACACCTTTTTGGTGTCTAAATTTCAACCTTTTTTGTGGGACATTTTCAAACCTGTAAATAATTTTAATTTAAATAGAGGGATAAATTCAACACACTAACATATTTATCCACAGATAAATATTTAAACAATTAATAAAGAAAAAATCTAAATTATATACATTTAAAAAGATAATAGAATAATTAATAAAATATTTTCAAAAAATGTTTGCGAATAATAATGCAAAAACATGAAAACAACATTTATATAGGAAAGTGGGGTAAGACCGGATAGCTAACATTTGGTGCTTTGTTGGAGCCGAAATATTCCACTTTTAGAGTTCTAAACATTTTTAAAATATCCATGGTTTATCTGAGCACAATATATCAGACTTTAAATGTCGTTGTTTAATTAATTTTTTATCGATGATTTTTTTCCTAAAAAATTTAAAATCACCCGGTCTTACCCCACTGATAGGGTAAGTCCGGATACACATGTTTACCTNTGTTAGTCAGACCCTTTTTTGCACGCTATTTCCTGGACTATAACATCCGTTTCCTACGGTAAGCTGGAAGCAATATTTATAAATAAACATACGTTATAAGAAAACGTGATGACGAAACGTTATATGAATGGTGATGACTCCCTATAATTGCAAGGAAAGAACTAATCTTACTTTGAGCTTGCATGTTGCATATGGTTAAATTCAAGAAAGAACTAGTTGAAAATTCTATTATGGGCCATCATAGTGTTCCTTGGGCTCTTAACGTTATGACTTTTTTGTGTAGGGTGTTCCAGGCGATAGCGTATTACTTTAACGTAGGGCAGACAGGATTATAAACGTTTCTCACTGAGATTCAAATGAAGTTTAGAATAATCTTGGATAAATAAAAAGTTCTTTTTACGCAATAATATAGATTCTGCTAATCCAGTAGAATGACATTTCTATTTCTTATTTATTGTAGTTATAGCATTTGATGTAAATATAATTACTATACAATCATCTGCATCACAAAGAGATGTAATAGGGTAACTGAATGACCTTGGATCTTTTTTTTACAATAGCTTATAAATACGGATTTTAAAGTGTGGTAAAAAAAAGGCAAATAAACATTTTAAAAATACATTATTATAACTTCTAGCGTTCTAGGTGCGTGAGAATAATTGTCTATAGTAAACAGGTCTTTCAACAATTTATTTATAATTGCGTCCTTTATATGGCGAAGTACATTAAAGTATTAATTAGTTAATACAGTAAAACTTGTCTAAGCTGGAACATGTGTAAGCTGGAAACCTGTAGAGGTGGAAACTTTTTCTCGGAACGGAGTTTTTTTCTAAGTAAAACACCCTGTATAAGCTGGAAACCTGTCTAACGTGGAGGTGGAAAGAAATTTCTGGAACCATGGGAGTCGATAACCTGTGTAAGCTGGAAATACCTGGTTTAACCGTACCCCAAGCGCTACCTAGAAGAAGTGACTAGCACTGTCTTCTAAGTCTTTCCTTCTCTGCCTCCTACTGCTTTCTAGTGGAAATAGCCTTTACTCCTTTGACACTACCTTATTCCTCCCCCCCCCTCCCCTATACCTTACAATCCTCCCTTATCTATTTATACTCTAGACTCTAAGAAATAAACAGTGAAAAATGAAACAATTTAAGAAATATTTCAGGTAGACTTATAGTTCCTGTGGCTCCTACTGAAGCATAGGGCATTCAGGAGAATCCGCCTCCCATCTCGATCCATAACCAGGTTCCCGTGTTCACCCCAGGATTTTCCAACTTGTCCAGCNAAACTTTTTCTCGGAACGGAGTTTTTTTCTAAGTAAAACACCCTGTATAAGCTGGAAACCTGTCTAACGTGGAGGTGGAAAGAAATTTCTGGAACCATGGGAGTCGATAACCTCTGTAAGCTGGAAATACCTGGATTAACCGTACCCCAAGCGCTACCTAGAAGAAGTGACTAGCACTTTCTTCTAAGTCTTCCCTTCTCTGCCTCCTACTGCTTTCTAGTGGAAATAGCCTTTACTCCTTTGACACTACCTTATTCCTCCCCTATACCTTACAATCCTCCCTTATCTATTTATACTCTAGACTCTAAGAAATAAACAGTGAAAAGTGAAACAATTTAAGAAATATTTCAGGTAGACTTATAGTTCCTGTGGCTCCTACTGAAGCATAGGGCTTTCAGGAGAATCCACCTCCCATCTCGATCCATAACCAGGTTCCCGTGTTCACCCCAGGATTTTCCAACTTGTCCAGCTCCTTTTCCACTGTTTTTCACCATGTCTCTTTCGGCCCCCCTCCTCCTTGCACCCTGTGGGTTCCTCTCCAAATTCTCGTTTTCAATGGCTCCATCTGGTTTCCTTAGGCCCTCCGCACACGGGTCGACTGATTTGCAACTCGAGTTGGAAACTAGTTGTAAAATATTTACAGTTTGCAACCAGAATAAAACCAGGGCCACACACGAGTGCAACTGATTTTAGATAAGTCGGTGACCTCTTTTCACACAGTGTGTTTGATCATTCATTCTTGTCGGTATTTTTCTTTTAACTTATATCTGCAACCACTTTGAAACGGGGAAGGTCGGTCTCACGCAACCAGTTGCAAACTTTTGGTCGACCCGTGTGCGGACTCTTACCTTCTACACGGGGCGTGTCATAGAACAGTTGCGTGCGCAACTAGTTTCCAATTCGAGTTGCAAATCAGTCGACCCGTGTACCTTCAGTCGACCGTAGGCCTTAAGGTGTGTTCCAACCATCTTCATTTTCGTTGTTGGATCTGTCTATCCAAGGGCAGTGCTCGGAAATTTCTTGCAGCATTTTACCTCATCTCCTTGGTTTTGGCAACATTATCTTCAAACTTGCAGCTTCTGCGTTTTGTTTCAATGCATTTAGCTTGAATTGCATCTTTGAAGCTCTCAAGAAGACAAATTTCATCAGCGAAATCCAGACCTTCTAGACGAGTTTGAACTCCCCATTGGATACCTCTTCTCCTACCTCCAGTCACTTTTCTCATAACAGAATATGGGACCAGCTGGAACAGTGTTAATGAAAAAATACAGCCTTGTCTCACTCCAGTGTTCATCCAAATGGGTTCCGTCAAGCTTCTTAGGTGTAATACTTGGCATTCATATCCATCATAAAGGTCCATAATGATATCATTATTTTTTAGGGAATCCCATACTCCCTAACAACCTTCCACAGCACTTGATGGATCACAGAGTCGAAGGCCTTTTCAAAATCAATGAAAGTTAGATAGAGGGTTGCTTGGAATTCCTGACTCTGCTCTAGGATAATCCTAGGTGTGTTTATGATGAGCTTCTTTGCGCACGAAAGCCTGCTTGCTCTATCCTCAAATTTTCCCAGATTTCACAAAATAGTGGATGCAGCATTTGTACTGTAGTTTGTTCGAGGGTAGTTGTATCTTGTATGTCAGCTTCAAGCAACTCTGGGGCTATATGTATTATCAATACCAGGAGCGTTCCCATCCTTGATACTCCTTAGTACTTCTCCAATTTCTTCTGGTGTAGGACACTGTAGGGAAAAAATACTACATGAAAAAATACTAAATGAATAAAGAATAGTAGCACTGATGTTTTTATGTATTATGTATTATATTCCTGAGAAAAGAACTCTTTTCAGACTAATAATGTTCAAAGGCTTCCTGGGTTGCAATCATAATGAAGTTATAGGTCTTCCGGTGGTGACCGCGTCTCGAAGGGTGTGTCCCGACGTTTCGCTCCTACTGCTAGAAGCATCTTCAGGGGTGTTCATGGTGTCCTAGGTTGAAGAAAGGTGTGAACTGGAGGTTCTGTTGAGGAAACGGTCGTTTTATTCCTCCTTGGCCGTAGGTCATATCTAGTGGTGATTGCATCAGCTATTACATCAGCCGGTAATGTGTCATCCTGTTCGACGTGGGGGGCATTCCGAGCCTTAGGCTTTTCCGGGTGTNAAGATTTCTTTGCAGGTAAATCAACTGCCAACTTAGACCGGCAGTTAATAAATTATCTTTTAAAAAATAAAATTTACATAAAACATGTTTTACTTGGACGAGTCTTGAAACGTGTGCTTCGTTTCCCGATGTCAATTTCATCCAAGAAAATTGACTCTATCGGTGCTAAAGAAGTTTCACAAAAATTCATTATTTTACTTTGATTATTTTGAATCATAATCTTGCAGGCGAGAATATAATTGCCGTTGCTTGTGATTTCCGCGAAACTTTATAAATAAATTTTAATTTTCTCTCTGAATACTGTTTTGGTCTCCACTGACAAGAAGTTTTGTAAGTAAAGTTCAGTTGCTAGTTTTAATAATTTCTTACTATTACTGCTTTTCTTCTGATTTTCTTTAAAGTCATAATCATTTATCTCTCTCAAATTACTACCGAGGGAGCTATTAAATGAAAAATTATTATTAGAGAACTTTAAAGTTTTTCTTTGTCTCTTTACGGTTTTCTTGCAGCTACAACAATCCATATTTTTTTTTTTATCCTGCTCTTCTTGAACCAGGAAAACGTGGTTCGTTCCTAGAACTAGTGCATTGCGAGAATTCTTTAACTCCTGGCTTTTTTTTATATTCTATCCTTTTTACTTTATATTTTTTTAACTATCGCCATTATTGTTTTTACTTTGTTGAATTGTCTTGAAAGCAACTAGAAACCAGAAGGAAATAGAAGAAGAATGCAAATATTGCAATGAAGAATATAGATAAGAAGAAGCTTGATAGATAATGCTGTATTTATTTTTTTAAATTGTTCTGTTCCTTCAAATTTCGACTTATAACTTTTAATCCCTGTAATGCAGTTTTTCTGTAAATATGTTTTGTAACCAAACAACTTCAGTGATAAAGATATTTACTAAACTGAGAGTTAAACAAGGTTAGGGATGAGAAGGGAGGAACTTGATAATGAAAACATGGTAGTTAAAAACATTAAGATAAGAAAAGAAAGACTACCTGGACTGGACTATGCCTAGACTGCATAGACGCGCATGCGCAACTTCACTGTTGCTATATCTGTCATGTCCTGTTTGGGTTTATATCTCAAATCAATGTAGAAATCAAAACAGAGGATGCCTGGGAGAGAGGGACGGGAAAAATAGAGCACGAAAAAGCTATGTGCCATTTCTTTACCACTCTAGCGCGGTAAAGAAGAAGAATTCTTCAAGTTTACGCACGATTAGCTAGTTTGTTTACATTTGACATAACTAATTTGATGTTTATTTAATAAAAATAACTGTTTGTATCGAGTATTTNGGCTCAGACCTTTTTATTGGCTTGTATATTTTACATTATTAGGAGATAAATAAAGTAATTTTATCTTAAATATTGACGGAAAGTGGTCGGTTATTGACTATAACTGGTTTTCCGTACAAATACTGATTAAAACGCACACTGCCGTACAATATGCATCCATTTTCGATTGAAAAGTCTACATGAAGATGCATCCAATGACAAAATGAGCCAAAACTAGGCGCTTGTCAATCAATACCTTGTTTAGTGCAATGAAAATATCTTCATAAGTTCCATCCCACTGCCAAGATACTTGTTTTTAAGTATGCCTCTCAAGGTTTTAAGTATAGGCAATTAGAAATAAATTATGACACATCATTTACATAGGTTTTTAAATTTTGTTTAAAATTAAAATAATACAAAATAAAGAGAAGGAATGTATAAACCAAAGTCCTTACATTCTATGCCGGAATCGGGACTTTAACCTGAATCTCCAGCTTCCAAAACATAAATAAGGGCTATGAGCTATGACCAACCAGAGACCCACTGCCAAGGTATCAAACTTTGACCACCAGCTTCCAAAACATAAATAAGGGCTATGACCTACCAGAGACCCACTGCTAAGGTATCAAACTTTGACCACCAGCTTCCAAAACATAAATAAGGGCAATAAGCTACCAGAGACCCCACATTTTTAACTAACTCATAATTTCAGATCAATAGTCAAATATTGAATCCATAATTGTCTTAATACATTGATCTTAGCTAGCTACTAAATCTAAGAATAAAATGCCAGAATCTCTCACCTATAATATAGACCATTCCATGTATGTGTCGTATGTATGCATGAGCATAAATATGTATGTACATGATTGTGCTACCTATGGGATTTCGGATTTACTTTATTTTACATGCACCTAGTTTTTTATACAGGCTGTATCATATTTCTCCTTCTCTAGTCATTTCTAGTTCTATATTTTTGGTGGCACCGTTGTTATTTTTCTTCTCGAGATAGTCAAAATAAATTTACATCCTTCCTTTTTAATTTTGGAAAATCCTCCAAAAATATGAGGTTTTGAACTGGAGAACTATTTTTCGCTTTCGTATTTCCCATGAGATAAAAAAATGGTTGAAAAAAAAAACACATTTTTACTTCATAAAGGTTATAAGGGTTGGGTAAATTTTCACACGGTGGTTTTAAACCCTTGAGGGAATATGATAATGGATGGGAAGTTTCGTGCCAAGTTCCCAAAGGAGTCCGCTGTAGTTTACTGTTTAGCGTTGGATCCATCCAAAACTTCATCTTTGAACGTGACCATCTTCAATGATGATAGAGTAAAACTCTCCTAAACAAGCGTTTATAGCCATCAATGTTGCAAAACTTTCCATGCATAACGCAACAACAATAGTATCAACTTGCAAAAACAACGTTTAGAACGTTGTTTAGCAATAAAGTCTAGTTTGCATAACTTTAGCCAATTTTAGAATATAGTCTATGTAAGTTTGTTGAAGTACAATCTTCCATGTAGAACAAATTATTTTCTATTTTGAATAAGTTGCTTAAATAAGTTGGTGATATTGAATTTCATTGGTAAAGAAGTTAAGCTAATAGAAATTACAGATTCTTTATCAAACAGTTCTTTGTAAGCTCTATTGATCAGTCTGCTCTATTCTGCAGTATTGATTATCATTATTACTTTTCATATTTTTTAAAAGATGAATAAGTTAAATCAAAATAAATACTTGCCAAGTTAATAAGAAATAAGATGATCGATTCGCAACTCTTTCTTCCCCTTTCTATCGACTCAATAGGTCTTTACATGAATAAGGTACGTGCGACTTTTCTATTTAATATAATAATTAATTTTCAACATGTTTCACCCATCTGGTAGGAGACCCAGAGACTTGTGTGTGTTTGAACAATTTCACATATAGCTTCCTTAGTGTGGCAAATAGATTCCTTACATCCTAAATTACACTTTGCTTCCTTAGTGTGTTAGTGTGGCACATATCTGCCCTGCATCTTATTTCACTCATAGCTTCCTTGTCCTTAGTACTTTATCGATTTTATGATTTTACACCTTATTATTGTCTAGTTCATTAAATTGTTTCCTCCATTTTGCTTCCAATCTTATCAAATGTAACGAAAGCTATGTGGTCGTTCTGAAGCACCAACATCTTTTTTGTCTCCGAATTAAGCAATTCCTGCACAGAAATCCGTTTTTCATATCAAAGAAAAATTTCTGTCTTCTTTCTATCACTGAAAATTTTGCAAACCAACATTCTTAAAAACTAATCTTACAAACTATTCGTACTTATTTAATTAAATTTGGGTGGTAGGTTCTAATTATTCCGATGTAAGTTTAAACACATAAATAATTGGAGGACTATGTTTAAAACTGTAAAAATTGTCTTTATTTTTAACTTGAGTAAAAGTTTCAATTTAGCAATATTTAATGTCCGTAAGTGGTTGAAATTAATTCTGACATCAATTAACGAGTTATCAATTTAGCAAAATATAAATAGCGGAGGGGGTTTAAATTTATATGAGTCTATCTGCAGGCTTCTTTCAACAAACCCACCAAATTTAAAATCTGATGAGTAGAACTTTTGAAGAAATGGATGTAATTATAGGTAACAACCTTTTAATGCTTTTACAACCTAATATCGTCAGATTTATTTAATTTCCCCCGTTTTTTAAAGCTCTCAAAAAATATATATATTTTTTTAAATATAATATGTAAAAAAAAATTTTTTTTACATGTATTTATAAAATAAAATTGAAAATTTCATAAAAATCAAGTACTTTTGATGATATAGGAGAAAATAAATGTATGTTTGTGTGCATGAAGAGAAACCAATAAGGATAGAAGATTGAAACTTATATGGGACCAACAATGGGCTAAATATGAACTACCATACAAATTTTAATAAAAACAGATTAGTAGTGTTTAAGATACATATGTTGGGTCGCAAAAAATGAGTGACAGACCGATAGACAGATAGTATTACAGACCGCAAGACAGACACGGAACCAAAAAAGTTCCCTGATTTCTAAAAGAGATTTCTGTCTTGGGAATTTTAGAAATCGGAGACCTAAAAAATTTTTTCGTTTTTGGAACGATCACATAGCTTCCGTTTTCTTCGGTAATCTCGGAAGCAAAATAACAGAGATATACCTCGTTGAAATATAGGATGAAACGGAACTAGATCCTGGTGAAAGACATATTACAATGAAATGTCAAGTAAAAAAAACATTTATCACTACATATCTGGTTTTATATTTCCTGGAGAGACGAGAATGAAGGAACGACCTCTGGTCGTAAAAAAGCACGATAACACGATTACGTTTCCTTCCAGACACAAATTGTGCTATCATACATACGTTTTATTATCATGTTTATTTGACTTTTTCATGTGAAGGGTAGATTTACGAGGTAGAGGGTTTTTAATCATTTCTAAACTTGTACCAGAGGTTTATGTTTATATTTTATATCAAATACATTTTTGATGCTCCTTTATTGATTATGTGGTTGTAAATAATTTTTTGATTTTATAAAAAAATTGATTAACTACAAATTTATTGGTTTTAAGAGGGGAAAAATACTGCTGATTAGAAGTTTCATAATAAAGTATTCATATGGAAAAAGCTTTTAAGGTGCGAATATTCAGGATGTCAAGCGTCGATGGAGTTCATCTTGAAATGAAGAAAATTTTCAAACTACTGAATACTTAAAATGAATGAAATCTGAAAATGAATGAAATCTTGAAATGAATGAAATCACTCTTATTAGCGGACCTGTGATTGAAAGCAAAAAAAGAGTGAAATATGTATGTGGACATTAATTTTAAAAAATATATATTATATTTATATAATATTGTGATTCTTTACGTAATTTCAAATAAAAATAACAATGATTCTCACTTTAAAACCTTTATTAATCTTCTGCAGTGGAATAAAAGCTACAAACTTTTTTAATAAAATGAGCATGAATAAGACATGAAAGATGTTAAAAAAAGAATCTTAAATTCTTTCGTGTATATTTTAAGCACTCAGAGAAAGAGGAATATGTAATTAAGTAGTAATCTCTTTTGAGGTAATTTCAGCGTAATGAGAAGGTAAAAAAAGATGATGGCTTTAATTGTGTTAAACAGCAAACAGGCAAGTTTTTTTAACACGGTGATAATTTCGAAAAACCT
>KZ652495.1:186438-209131 GCA_001010745.2 Gerris buenoi | reverse complement strand
TGTGTGTGTGTGTTTGTGTAATGTGTATGTGTGAGAGCGTCATTATGTTGATAAGTACTAAATTGAATTATATAGGGGGGGATAAGACGTGGTACATACTAACACGTCTGATGAAATGGTTTGAGGTGGGAATTTGACTAATTGTCTGGTAATGTATCACATACATAATAATATATTGTTAGCACTTGAACAGGTATATGTTTATACGATATACTCATTGCAACTACATTTATAAATATATTCGAAATTTTCAAAATACCTAATGTTTTTTTGTATATGATTAGTGTATGAATAAAATAGAACTTAACTATAACTAGATCATTTGCTTTTTTTTATAATTAATAACTATGATTTTTAGTTAATGTGTTAATAAATAGAGAGGAAACTCGAAAAACGAAATTTGTATAAGGGCACACATAGCACAAAGATACATTTGCACAAAGACGAAAACAAATATATATTTTTGGATTCAGGGTGTCCTCTCCTCCTCTTGCATTAAAATCCTATATGACACAACCCCTTAAGGCTCTACCGCCCTTTGAGGTTAGGAAAAAAGTAAAATTAAAATTATACTGGTTCTAAGCAAGATATCAAAAATCTAATCACAGGCTTCATTCCTAATTTTAATTCTGCACAATTTGAGCCCTATTTCATCTTCCTATGATAAATAGTACAGGCGCCATTTGTAACAGTTTTAATTGGGGTAAATTTTCAGTTAAATTATTTATTTAAATTTGGGGAAAATTTATCAGGTGGACCATATTTTTTTTCTTTTCATTATAATTTTAATTTCGGGGATCTGGAGAAATCCCACTTACTTTTTATTTTTTTATTATTTTAGTTTTAAATTTCCGCGTAGGTTTTACGTCTGAATTTTATAATTATTTGATCAACCCGTTTTTATGTTTTGTGTGGTTTTCTTAAGATACGCCATACTGGTTTTACCGAGGGGAGGTTTTTGGAACGGCGTGGTGGCCGGCGGCTTCGGCCGTGAGGCTGATCCTCTAAAAGAAAAGTTTAATGTTCAGACATGGATTTTTTTAATTAAGTTCAGTAGTGTTTTACGTTAGTAGTTTACTACGTTTTTTTACGTAGTAGTTTACTTCTCCTCAACTGTTTTTTTGTTTCCAAATTCAGAACCACTCCAGAACCCTTCATGTGAAGGTAAGCTTTCCTTTCTTTTGGCCGCAAATGGTGGCACATTTCTTTCTGTCGTAATTGGATTTCGCATTTTAGTTTTTTCCTAGATGGTAATGTTCTCCTTTTATTTAATTTCTAGGGTGGTTGGTCTGGGGCCGAAGTGGTCTTTCCGTCGATCAGATCCTCAGCCATCTTTCAACCATCTAACTCGCCAACAAATTTATTTTTAGTTTAATCAGCCATTATATATTTTATTTATGTTTCATGTGATGGGTTGGTTCTTGTCCCATGTAATAGAAAAGAACCTGGCGCCGATATATCAATATATTTTTTCATTTTTATTGTAATTAATTTCATTTTTTTTTAAAACTAAAACCCACCCCTACTTACTACCTACTGAGTTGGGCATAATCTAAAATGAATGTACGGGTTACAGCACGGCCAGTATAAAGTATTAGAATTAAAATTATTTTAAGTCTATTTACTATAATTAGATATATTTTTATTAGATTTATTTGCACCTAGTGGCAGTTTAAGAAATTAAATGACAGATTTCAAATCAAAGTACCACATGTGTCCGCTAGGATCGCTTACCTCTTGCCTCGGAAATGACGGCACAGTTACCTTGATATTCCGCTCAGCACTGTCCCCGCCCCCATACCGACCTCTTCTCGGGGGGTACCTCCCAACTCTCTCTTACACACAGTTTAGTATATATCACTCTCATTGAACTTATTTATTTACAAAACTTTTTAATAATATTGATAGGTATAAGAGGAAGTATGTTAATAATAACTATAATAAAGAAAGGGGAATATATTATATAATAAAAATACCTCAACCAGATCATAATATGATAAATGTTTATCGAATTTTCTACTTTTATTTACGGATAAAATGATAAACTGCGAAGAGATAAAGCAAATTTTTATCTAGTACATAAATATATTGTTCACAGTAAGAGAAAGAACTAAATAAATAACTTTAAAATAAGAGAAAAGAACGTAGATGGTCTTGCGGAGTTTGAAAAACATAATAAAATACATTTCCCTGGTGAAGGGCTGGGCTGTAACTCCGTGGTTCCGGGTTGCCTTTAATTTGTTAAGGGTTCATATAACTCTGGAAAAACCACTGAGAAAATCTAAGGTAAACCCTGCAAGTTTCTCTGGATATTTCCAACCTTGCTTTTATACCTTCTTTCTCTTTCCCTCTCTCTCTCTCTCTCTCTCTCTCTCTCTCTCTCTCTCTCTCTCTCTCTCTCTCTCTCTCTCTCTCTCTCTCTTTCTCACACTCTCTCTCTCTGCTGTTAAAGCTTTATTGTTTTTAACCCTTTTTTCATGAAACTCTCTACATTATATTTCTGTTAAAACTTCTACACCGCAACTATATTTTTTTTCATCTTATTATTCTATTCCGTTCCTTTTGTTAAAGGGAGGTTATTATTTTGTTTCTTTTTAGGCTTAAGGTTAATATTAAACAATGTTGTTCGTTGTTCAATGCGTTGCACATAAAATGTTTTGTTCTTATTAGGCTAATGTAATATGGTAGGTTGTGTTGTTTATTTTAAAATTTAATATCTGGGGAGCTGTTTTTAGATATTTTAGCTAATAAAAGTTCTAGAAATTTCATTTCGAATGCTATAAAGAATGAAATAAATTATTTTTAGGGTTTTGTATCTACTTTTTAAAACCTTTATGCCGAGGGTGATCTGTCCGTCGCTCTTTGGTTCAAACGGCCCGTTTAAGCTAAAGTCCTGAAATTTGAAACACTGGTACAACTTTTTGACCCAACCACAGGAAAAATATCCAGAATTAAATATTAAATTTGCGCATGCGCAATTCGCAGTGATGTGGTTAACTCAAAAATTTATATTTCGAGTGGGGTATCATATCAAATGAAAGCTGCTGAAGCGTAGGATACAAATATATTATATATATATCCTTTTTTAAAATTTCAAAATTATTCATGGTGGGCGATGAAAATTTATGATGAGCGATGAAAATTTCCAGAAAAAAATTTAATATAATCTTGTCGTTATTACCGATGAAAAACATTATGACCTCCGGAAGAATGAACCTAGGAGCCTTGAGGTCGAAGATGCCAATTATCTACGAAGCCCTAAATAGTACTTAGGTGCAAGTGCCTGTGATTTTTAATATTATAAGATAAATTAATTTTAGCTCTTAATTTGGGGGCTCTACCCCCCTAAAATTCTGAAAAAAACGTGAAAGAAATATTCCTCGAAAACGGTTCTGACGATTTTCTTTAAATTGTAGTCCATTTATATACGAATCTAACGATATAAGCAGTTTTCCCGGAAAAAATCTAGTTCCTAAGAAAATAGCTTTAAACGGGTTCAGTTCCCCGCCGAGGAGAAGTTATTCTTATGATAAATTTTGATGACGTGTTAAATAATTATTAAATGTACCTACGAAAACACGAAATCCAATAAAAGGAAAAACTAATAATATAATACTGAATATAATAAAAATAATAAAAGAAGAAATATTATACATTGTCTTTCATAATATTCAAATTACAACAATAGTAACTTGTAATGTTATACTATAAACCTTTTCTGATTATTATTATGTTTACATGGCTTTAAAATGTTATCGCTTTATATTATTACAGGATTGTAGTTGTACTTTTATGCTTATTTCCTCAGAAATTTTATTTGCATATTTATTCCTTAAGTAGAGGCAATTGTCGTTTCATAGTACATTATAACAATGCAAGTATGTAATATATAAATATTAAATGTATAAAAAAAAGTATTATAATGATTTGAAGTATTATTGTAATGTGCAGGATTTCTCTCTTATGCGGCCATTCTATCCTTATCAGGTTGAAATTTTACATGACTGTTTCAATTGTTCTTTAGAAGATGTGTATGAAATTCTATTAAAATCGTTACGTTAGAACCTAAGATATCAGTAAAAACAGTGTTTTTTTTTTCTCTATTTTAAACGTTTAGGTCCGATTTAAATTAAGCCATCTTGCGCGAGTGTTACGCGCGAACGCTTGGGCGGACAACGTTGTTCAACAAACTCGTCCTGGGCATTGGTAACGGAAGCATTTTGCTGAATGTATATAATATCAACTACAGCCTCAAGTTTTAGTATATATTATATTTTGAAATTTATCAAATTTATAGATACTTCATTTTACACTAATACTTAGAAAATTATAAGGAATTGAGAAAGTAAAGAGGTAACTCGTATTTGCGTCGTATCTTGAATTGTATTATAAGTTTAGGAAAATAAATTGCATTCATTATTTCATTACAAATGTAAAACAAAAACTTGTTTCGGCGAAGAGGAAACTCGATTAGTTAATTTGTCGGAAATAAGACTTCAAATTATATGTATACAAATCTTATGAAGTTGTCCTAATTTAATTGAACTGGAGAATCTCGGAGGTTGAATCTGTGCAAGTATGAGTAGAATTTCCCATGAGCAGTGAGTGGTTTGAGCCAGTTACCAGCTGATAACTACATGACTCATGCCGAGGCTCAAACGTTTCCCAATAGATGGAAAAAACTGTTTCGTCAGACGACCAGTTTCAGCAGTGGTGAACAGTGCGATGATGCAATGGAAGTGCTGCTTCAATAAATTTTGATGTAAACTATAGAAAACGTGAAACACGATTCTTGTATTTAAAAATACGTTCCATTTAAAAAAAAAATCGTTGTCCGTGGGTTGCGATCACTCAAAATATCCCAATCCGTATTCATGTGAAGCGGAAAGGCTGCGCGCGCACAACTCGGTGACTGAGTTCAAAAGGAAGGGATAGCATCTAAATTAGCAGGCATCTGATGCGAGCTTCTGCTGACGGCGAAGATAGCAGAGTGAATCCGAGTGCGCCCGAACTCAGACGTCTGCATTCGACTCCCCCTCCACTAAGGGTTACGAGTGTCAGTCAGTCTCACGTCTCACTGCATTGATACTTTCACAGCATTGTTTTTCTTTGCTTTGGTACGTCTACTTGTACATTTTATTAACTTGTAAACAATTACTCATTAAGTATCGTTGCTTACTAAGATTTAGTAGAACTGCATTCAAATAGCGTCAAAACATTGGTACTCTATTTTTCTAAAACTTTCCGGGGGAAGCTTCACTAAATTTTACACACTTTTTTTTTTTTTTTTACCTTGATTTTGTGTGTAGGTGTGTTTTTCCATTTATACTTATTGGAAGTTTGTTTTTCATGATTAGTTTTGTATAAAATTCCGAGGAGAAAAAAGAGTTTACACAATTTCATAAAACAACATTAATTAAAACTTTAATTATCTCTTATCATTTTTCCCCCGCTCTCTCTCAATTGTTAACAAAAAAAAAACAATTATTTATTACTTTTAATGGTTTATAATATCAAACGTAGATGTTGAGTTTTAATACATAATGAACAATTTCTTTTTTTATTTTATTATTTGTAAAAATAATATCTTTTTTTGAACCCCCGCAAAAATTTCTCTAGGTAATGAAGTTTTTCAATTCACCCTTATGAAACCCAGACTTATGAACCTACCCCCCAAATGAAACCAGACATATATTTATACTCTGGGCGTCCTTCTCTGTCATTTCCCTTAGAGACACGGGCTGACGCATGGAGTGCGTCACGAGTAAACAAGTTTCTGTAAATCACAGATTCACGATGCGAGAATAATAAACCCTCAGTCTACCCTACCACTAGAGACCCCTGAAACGGACAAAACGGTCTGCTTTGATTATTGCTTCGTTCTGCATTGTTTTGCCGTGTTTATTTGTCAATTTTTGTGTTCAAAACTTCCGCAGACAGACTGACAGACAGACAAGCGCAGGAATGTAAAAGGGTCGTTGGTTTTTCCTACAGGCCCCAAAAAGGAAATTAAAATAAGAAAAAAATAAATTACTTTACTACTTTTAAGAGACGAGTTTAATTATCTATTTCAAACAGAAAATGCTTTCCTGCAAAAAGCAATCATGCCCACGCAATAATAAATATTTAATAAACGTTCGTTCAAGACACTTTCACTTCATGTTGGTTTTTCCGCCTGAACTTGACAGTTTCACAATCAGAAATAATTAGTTTTCGAAAAAGTAGAGTTGGGTTGCGTGCGGGACTAAATTATTAGGCCTAAAATAAAACATATTTCTAATTTTAATATCATTGGGTGTGGCACATTAATTTATATATCTATATATATTTTTAATTATCTTATCGGTTGGATAATTGGTTTATTTATAATTAATTATGATTATAGCAATTAATAAATAATTTAATAAAATATGATATCACTTCTAGATTTTTTAAGAATTGTCAAAAGTCTCTTGTCAAATTGTCAAAAGGGCTTTTTATGATAAAAAGTAAAAATGTATTACCTGTCTGAGAACTTAAGACCTTGATTATCGTAGACTAAAGGTCAACCACTGAGCTAGAGATGTGATAAATTTGTTTGATTGCTTCCGAGCTTACCGAAGGTAACGGAAGTTATGTGATCTTTCTGAAGAACAAAACATTTTTATGTCTCCGATTTCAAAAATTCCAAGACAGAAATCTGTTTCAGACATCACGACATAAGGGAACATTTTTGGTTCCGTGTCTGTCTATCGGTCTGTTGGTTCGTCGGTCTGTCGGTTCGTCGGTCGATCGGTCTGTCGTTCAATTATTGCGAACCAACATATTATCTTAAAAGCTGCACGTGGAATTTTAATAAAATTTGGATGGAAGGTCATAATTAGCCCATTTTTGGCCCCGTATAAGTTTCAACATTCTGCGCCTATTTGTTTCTCTTCCAAAGGATTATTGGAATAAATATCCCTTTGTCTTAATAGTAATATAGACTAAGAAATATATTATATACTCTGTAGAGTATGTTCCTTTGTCTAAATAACTTTTAAGACAAAATATATATAGGGGGGTGCTAAGTAAAAAAGTTCCTTTTGCTTTCGAGCTTAACAAAGGTAACGGAATCTATGTGATTGTCCTGAAGAACAAAAATATTTTGTCTCCGATTTCAAAAAGTCTAAGACAGAAGACAGAACATCAGGGAACATTTTTGGTTCGGTGTCAGTAGGTCGGTCTGTCACTCAATTTTTGCGAACCAACATATCTTAACTACTAAACATCCGATTTTAATGAAATTTGGATGGTGGGTCATAATTAGCCCATCGATGGTCCCGTATAAGTTTCAACTTTCTGTTCCACATAAAATACGCACAAACATATATTTATTTACGCCTATAGCTTTAAAAGTACTCATCTGATTTGAATGAAACTTTTATAGTTTAACGAAATTAACCCGCAGATAGCCCCAGATTAATTATTTGAACCGTCGCTCTTTAACTTGCTATTAAATAATTATGTATCTCATAGAATATTATTTGTATGTATATCTTATAATACATGTCTTATCTTGAAAAGTATATATCTATAAGTGTATACACTATCTTATTGTATAGTATATAGCTTATTATATTTTTATTAAATAATATATAGCTTATTATGTCTTATTAAATAATAATTTATATTTTAAGTTTGGAACAATGTAAATTTGTATTTGGAAGTTTAATTAGTTGTGAATTAATTGTGTTAGTATGAAATTAAAGCACAAGTTTCAATTTTAATTATAATGTTAGAGATTAAATAAGATAATTTTAGAGATATTTACTTTTAGATTAATTTGGTAATAATAGAGAATGGTATGGTTGCGACATTAAGTTTAAAATGAGTTATTGCTTACTTAGGTTACATCAGATTAAAGTTAGGTATCTAAGGTTTACGAAGGTAACTTTGTAAGCCCTGATAAATGCGAGTTCACCAACTCGAAGAACACGACGTTTTTAGCACTTTCTTATTTCCTTTAATACAAAACTTGAAAACTTTTGTAGACTTTTTCAGAACGGACTTAAGAATGTTTTTAACTTTTCCTTACTTTAAAGAAAAAGTATTCTTTCTTCCCCTTAGATTAGATTTTCACGAAATTATCCGTGTTTTTTACATTTTCATGTCTTGCCTGTGGGACAAAAACTCAAATAGCGTTACCAAAAAAAGAAGCATTACACGAGTAACAGGAAGTTAGGAAGTTATAGGAGGTGATCATTTGAGCCTGCCCGCTCTTGGTAGGTATAGTGTCTTCCCCTACCACGCTTGGTAGGGCCTTCCCACCCTTGCCCTCCCGATTGGCTACCTGCCCCACGTCTCACTCTCTTCGCTTCTCGCTACTGTTCCAGTAGTCGCTCGCGCGCTCCAGTGGCACGCCGGCCCCCAACTACAACTTCTGTTTTATTGCTCCGATTTGGATCGGACCAACGCCATTACCCTTGGAAATTTATTCCTAATAAACTCACATACATAAAATTTATTTTTTAGATTCTTATTAATTTTACTTTTGTTATACTATAATTTTTTGCATTTATTATAAAACTATGGGTGAAAAAGCTAAAATATTACTTTAATTAACTGGAAAAGAAGAAAATTAATTTCTTTCTTCAAGCACTACATATGTTCGATTTAATTCCTAATTTACAAGCATAAGAATCGGCACGCTCGAATTTTTTTGACATTTTCATGTCTTTACTTTGGCACATAAACTCGAAAAGCGTTACCAAAAATCGACACTAAAAAGCGTTACATAAGCGTTATCAAAAAACGGCACCGAAAGGCGTTACACAAGCGTTACCAAAAAATGAAACCAAAAAGCGTTACATGAAAATGTGTCACTCTCTGGCAGACTCGTATGCAAGCATTTTTTATAAAAGAATATATGCTTTTTTAAGACGATTTTAAAAGCTGGATGTCTGTCTGTCTGTGTCACGCATAACCTACCAGAATTTTCAAGAGTTGAAAAATTGGCACAAAACTTAATACTTTTCTTTGTCTCTATATTTTTAGCAGTGCCACCCGGGAAATATATTTATGGCGTCATTATCCGATTTCGCTAAGAAAGTAAACATTTCAAAAATTCTTTCAAAATCAAAAAGTTTCCCCCATTGTGCTAAAATTTGCACCAATTATAAGGCAAACATTTCCACTGAATTTCGTTTTGATATCTACCACCATTTTGAAAATATCGACTTTTGAACTTCAATATTAAATAATTTCTATACTATTTCCCTGATTGAGCTGAAATTTACACCGTTCTAAATCATTCATTCATTCTAAATCAGGCCACTCTTATAGTTATTATTTAATTTCACAAAAAGGCAAATTTTATTTTAATGGCAGGACAATTCATCATGTAATAATTAATTAATTAATTATTATTAATTACATTAATTTAGGCATTGGATTAATCTCGACCTTGTACGTTTTGCTAAATCGAGGAGAACAGTATACTTTCCCTCCATAAGTGTAAAGTCGTGTTGAAAATGTTGACACGACTTAATTGGTGGCTTTTTAGGCTTTTTTCAGGACATATATCACAAAACCCTCTTAGATTTATAAATGGTTTTAACAATGTGATATTGGTATTCCAATTAAAAATCTAATAACCTCCGATGTTTATTAAGCGCAACACACATCTACTAATTTCCTAACATTATTGTGGAACATTGATAACTCTTAATGCTTGTTGATGACAGTGACAAAGCGAATTCATATAAATATTAGATGGGCCGTCAATAAATAGTCAATATTTTATTGAAACTAGACTTTTAACAATTGAACGTAACCCTTGATTGATTATGTTATTAAACTATTCATTTTCTAACATAGGATGATCACAAATGCAATTTTTTATATCCTGCTATTAAATATAGCGGCAATAATTCTATACCCTTCTTCAATGGAATGTAATATATACATATTATACTTTAGTCAAAGTTGTTTTACTTTTACCTGCTTTTCATAATTGATTTCTTTTTTTTGGGCTTTTTTTCTAACTTTAGTTAAGTTTTAACTTAAGTTTCAACTTAACAGTTTTACTTTTATCTCATTCTCATCAATGAAACCTTTTTTGCGTGTATTTCTTAATAAGTTGCGTTGGTTTAGTTTACTTAATAAAGTTTTTAGGGCTGCTGATATGTCTCAATTCTTTTTAAGAAATGTCTCCCCAAATATAAATTTTTAAAGCATTGTGTATCTTTATAAGTGGTAAGAAAATCATCATAATATGTCCTATTTCTTTAACAGTAAACGCTCCAGATTATTTTATATTTTTTACCTTCTAATATAAAGAGAAATTAAGTATTGATGACGCGAAAGTTCGATTTTGAGATTTTGATGGATTTACACGTTTTGAGGTCCCCTGAGTTCAAAAAAAGTTTACAAGAAGTATCTGTCGTCTGTCGTCTATCTCCCGTCTGTGCAGATGCGTGGAGACTAAACTACATCGTTAAATAAATTCTAAGAAAATAGCTTTAAATGAGTTAGGAGAAAGACCGGGTTCGATTCCTCGCCGAGGAGAAGTTACTGTTTGTGATAAATTGTGATAAAATGTTAAATAATAAATGTATACGTACAAAAACACGAAAATGATTACATTAATAAAGACTGAACTCATTTTCACGAAAGTTTGAAGGATGAAAGTTCTTGAGGCGTAGATTAAGAATATATTTTTTGTTTCCTTATATTATACTAAGGACGAAGGATGGAAGCTCTTGAGGCGTAGATTAAGAATATATTTTTTGTTTACTTATACTATATGAAGGACGAAGGATGAAAGTTCTTGATACGTAGATTAAGAATATATTTTTTGTTTACTTATATTATATGAAGGACGAAGGATGAAAGTTCTTGATACGTAGATTAAGAATATATTTTTTGTTTACTTATATTATATGAAGGACGAAGGATGAAAGTTCTTGATACGTAGATTAAGAATATATTTTTTGTTTACTTATATTATATGAAGGACGAAGGATGAAAGTTCTTGATACGTAGATTAAGAATATATTTTTTGTTTACTTATATTATATGAAGGACGAAGGATGAAAGTTCTTGATACGTAGATTAAGAATATATTTTTTGTTTACTTATATTATATGAAGGACGAAGGATGAAAGTTCTTGATACGTAGATTANAAAAAAAAAAAAAAAAAAAAAAAAAAAAAAAAAAAAAAAAAAAAAATGCTACTTTAAATTATAGAGTAATAAAGAACCTGAGCTTAATATTAAAATATCTACATTAATAAAGTTTTTAACCTTCTATATTTATCATGATAATTGAGCAAAAAATAATTTCTCTCTTTTAAAATTCTTCTCAAGTGTGTTATATAAAAATAATGAGGTAACTACGCAAAACTCTTTCTGTAATTAATTGCTTGCTTCTTTAACTAATATAAAGATTGCAGTAAATTATAAAGGCACTAATATTAACATTTGTGAGTTCATGTAGAAACGGAGTGGCATTATCGTGTTAAGTTCAGTTAATCTCTTAAATTATAAAAATATAATTTATATATAGTTAATATTAGGAGTATGAAATTTATCTTAATTCATAGCATAATCTTTATGTAATAGCAAAAATTAAATAGTTTTATTTGGTAAGACGGTAGTTTAATGTAATTTTGTATTTTGTTTTACGAGACTCGACGGAGCTATACTATATTAGTTTTAATTATTTATGATTTATATTATACTTTTATTATAGGGAGCCAGCGTAATCGAGGGTCTTAAGGCACTTGCTCGGCTATCAATAAGTCGAGGCAACTCGAGGTCGTGGGTTCGATCCCGTGCCATGATAATCTGAATTGCATCAATGAATCGCGGTCGGTGCAGGGCGAGGGAAACCCTCTTTGGGGCACTCTTCTCCCACTTTTTGATGTGGGTCCGATCCGTGTCATGATGATGTGATTTGTATCTATGGTTCGAGTGCGGAGAAGGTTGAGGGACATCCCCTGTAGGGCACTTTTCCCCACGCTTTGACGCACGCTTAGATAATGTAATATATAAAAGTTGTCACTCTATGTAAATGAATTGTATGAAATACCATTTTAATGAATAACTCATATGACTAAGGATTAAAAAATAAGCCTTAGGCCTGACGAAGCCCAAGGTTTTAGGGCGAAATATTGGAAGGATTTAAGAGTAAAAGATAATATAAAGGTTTTAAATTATTGGAACGAAGTTCCTTATGACTATGACACTTTGACACATTACAGCACCTGGATTCACTCCCGGGCGGGAGTGAATCCAAAAAAACGTCTGTCAAAACTAACTGTCACGAAATCGACCATTGACGATAACTTGAGTAAAATTTTACCGATTTTGTTGAAATTTAGTATACATGTTCCTTTTACTGAGCATTAGCAGTCTAAGTTCGTTGGGCAGCGATATCCGCCCAAACGTCCGCGCTCAACGCTCGCGTACATATAAGCTTTAATTGTAAAATTGGTAAAAAAAAATTCTAACGTCATTTATTTAATGAGACAAACAACTTTTATAAATACTTTTTTTTAGTAAAACCAATACCGACACCACTATTAAGTGTTAAATATCAAACAAAAAAAGCCACTTCTACCTTTTCAGTATAGTTATATCAGATACAACCATTCAAAACCAAAAACAACAACATCTGTTCCACATTGACCTACCTTGGAAAAAGTTATTGATTTGAAGGTGGAAATACACATTCTAGTTAAAAACCATGCCAGTAGCTAGAATAATAATTGCAGAAGCTGTATAAATTTGTGAGTGAAACAGCATGCTTTTATCAGCGGGATGATGATCAGTCATGATCATGCTACTAGCATAAGAACCGCTTTATCAGTTCCCCCAACCCTCGACTTGTGTCACCGGCAAGACAAAAAATAAAACCACGTGCGATTTACTAACATGTTTTTTGATGTATGCTCATGCAAGTACCTCTCTCACGCCGGGAGAGCTGGCGAGGCCGTGTGGACAAATTACTTACCACGACTGATCGGCCATCACTGAATCAAGTGTGGCACGAGGTCGTGGGTTCGATCCCTCACTGATGCTCTGATTTATATGGCTCACAAATGATCACATCATACTCGCTTTGACAGTACATTGTGCAGAGGTATGTTGTGTTATGTGGCTGGTAATCTCTACCTCGAGACTAGTAAAATAGGTCTAAGAGATGACCAAATTTCTAGATTCAAACAAATGGTTCGTCCTTGTCTAAGTACTTTTACTAGGACATTATTATTATATCTCCTCTAAGAGCTACTCGCATGCTTTTGTGAGAGTTACTATAGCATGTGCATTTCCACTTTAAAACAAAGGAAATATATTTAAAACTAAATTATTCCCTCTTGGAAAGTGTTGGAGTCAGTAAGAAAATGTTGTTCTTGTCCAAAACCTCCTTTTATTTGTTTCAAAATTTATTTCTTAAATATTCCATTTATATTTGCCCCTTAATACTTTTATAACTAACTAGTTTATAAAAGTTTACTTTCAAGTTTTTTATCTTGAAATTTAATAAGTTTTACGTTTGTTTTCAGATGGATCATGCCTGTTTCCCTATGGAATGGGTCTTGGAGAATTGTGCAGAAAACACAGTGACTGCGACAATGGTCTTCTCTGCCTTGCTACAGGAGACACCAAGACTTGCCAACACCCGTTCACCGTCAATAAGCAATACAGTGAGTCAATCATTCCTTTTATTTCTTATCTTATGTGGATATACGAGAGGGAGTCAAAAAGTTTCCGTAAATTATTTGTTTTTAAATCCATTTTAAATTGATGAAAAAAAACATTTTTCTATGCAATAACTCCCTTTTCAACGCACTTTGCAGAACGTTCCAAAAGTGTCTGTATCCCTCGTAAATATAAATTAGCAGAAATCTAGTCCACTGCCGTTTTTTCTCTGCGCTGCGATCCAAAAAATGTGGTAATCAGTCGGAGATGTCAAGGTTATAGAGTGTAGAAGAACCTGAACCTTCAAAACTTCAATTTAAATGAAACGACCTGGAGTGTTATCGAACAGCATCATTATCCTTCATGACAATACAAGCCCTCATACAGCCGCATATTAACCAAGAAGATGCTTGAAAATCGCATTTTTTTGACCTCTCAAGAACAAAGTTCAATAGCGATGAACTACTTTAAACAGCGCAGCTGTGCGACAATGGATTAGATTTCGGCCAAAAAAGTCCAGTCATGCACCATGACTTTATGAGCGAATTTCAAAGAAATCTATGTATTTTTGGCTTATAATAATATAGAAAAATTTTGGTTTAGAATTTGTATGGGAGAAAAAAAATGTTTGGGTACACACGGGTACGGGGTACAAAAGTCAAAATAGTATTTACCCTTCAAGATGCACATAATTGGAAAGCTCTTTAAGAGTACAGTAATTGTTGTTATGTAAACTTTTATAAAAAGAGGGTGAAATGGAAAAAACACGATTTTATGCTAAATGGTCAAAATTTGACCCCTAAATGAACTCCTGGCATTCTGGCCTCAGTAGGACTGAGACATAAGATTTTTGATAACCTAAAATATCTCTAATGCATTGGTATAGCTTTTACACGTAACTACTTTTCATTGATTATAATTATTATTATTTTTTTTTTTAAGTAAAAGAATTATGTTAATGACACGTTTATGGGATCACTGGCCATAAATCACATTTATTGTATTTAAAAAAAAACAAAAAACAAGAGAAACCTTTAATGTTTGCAAAATTTAAAAAATTATACTAATAAAAGTATTAAAATAAAGTTGAAGGCTTAAGAAAATTAAACCCTTCAAAAAATGTTTTTATGTTATATTCATGCAAATTAATGTAAATTTTGCATGCCCGTAACATGAGAAAATGTCATTAAGGCTTTTCTTAAATTCTGTTAAAAATATAAAGTTATTTATATCATAAATTAGTTGAGGCAGTGTAATTTTTATGTTGCATATTGACAATCTTTAGATTTTATTATTCATCTTTTATAAATTTACTATGGAGCCCGAGTTCCTATCTCTCGGAACATAGTTTTACCAACTTAGAAACCTTCCCGGGCATGCGTCCAACCATTTCTCAAAGTTGCATCGCAATCGGATGCCCGGTTTAGACAGGCATAAATAAGAGACAGACAGATAGATAGACAAACATTCATTTTTATAAAAATACTTTTTTTTTTAGTAAAACCAATACCGACACCACTATTAAGTGTTAAATATCAAACAAAAAAAGCCACTTCTACCTTTCCAGTATAGTTATATCAGATACAACCATTCAAAACCAAAAACAACAACATCTGTTCCACATTGACCTACCTTGGAAAAAGTTATTGATTTGAAGGTGGNTGCCCTTCATCACCTGTGTCTCAATGTACGCCCGGGTTATATGTTGGTCGAAGATTTATTAAGTTAAAGTACAAACTTTATCCATTACTGCAGCCGTTGATAAAAGATACTTTTATACGGAATGGATGGAAAAAAGAAAAATAAACTGAAAGTTACATAAGCGTCTGTAAAAGCGAAGTTTTGTACCGAGTCTATGATGGAGCAATTAGGAAGACAAAAGTTTTTCTTTTAGAAAAAAGTAAAGAAAATAAGCTTTGCAGACAAGTTTTGTACAGGTCTTGTTCACAATTCTATTTCGAAGCCGGTTCAGTTTAATATTAAAGTTGGATCTAAGACACAGTAAAAACTTTTTTCTGTACGTGAGAGGAAGTAGTAAATAAATTAGAATTTTAGAGCAAGAGAATTCTTGATGGAATAAATGCATCAATAATTCAATTTTCCGTTTGTGAATTCTTTCAACTATCTTTAGTTTAATTGTAGCATATGATTACTTATTTCTTTCTCGATGACAATGTGTACTAAAACAATTATATAAAACCTGGTTGATGAATATGGATGTATGTATTATCGTTTAGACCATACATAGATCCCAATAGATGGACAATACATAGATGTATGCGGTTGTTTAGATTAGAACATATTATAGATACAAAAGATAGGCAATACATATAGATGGAAAAATGATTTAATCTAAAGATATAATTATGACTTTTTTTATTAAAAAAAAGTAGTTAATCTTGGAGTTATAAACGCAGAATTAGATGTTGGCAAATTTCTTTTTTGTTGTTGTTGTTGGAACAATGTTTTTGTTGGAACAATTCTAATGGAGAAGGAATTAATTGTCTCTGGTCGTAAATTACAATTTGATTGTTACATTATAGTCTGCAAATACAAAAAAGTTGAAAACAAATACAAAAATTATAAAGTTTGCATTTTGAATTATAGATTTTAAATTCAAAAACTTAAAACTATAATGAATTTCTAGGTCTTCCGGTGCCGACCGCGTCCCGAAGGGTGTTTTGTTCCTAATACTAGAAACATCTTTAGGGGGGTTAATGGTGCCAAAGATTTAAGGCAGATGTGAACTGAGTCAGTCATCAACAACCCTGAAGATGCTTCTATGGTTAGGAGCGAAACGTCGGAATGTACTCTTCGAGACGCGGTCACCACTAGAAGACCTTCAACTTAATTATAATTCTAACTGCGAAATCTTACGAACTTTAATATACTTGAAATTTTACGTTATAAATATTGGTATTTTGTGATCTCAGTTCTTTTCTTTTTTATATTAAATAAAATGTCTGCCATAAAGTAGATTTGCCTCTATCTAAATCTGTTTGTTAATGCAACTCATTTTCATCCACTGATGAAGATTTCTTGAAGGCTGAAAGTCCCTTGTATACAATAAAATTTCCAATTTACGTGGAGACAGTGTGTGTTAGTCCTTTAAGGCTCAATTCACACACGAGGGGTGTATGGCACTGACGTGGCTCTAGCGTGCCGCTGGTTTGTGCCACCTCTATGTTAACTTATGGCCCAACGTACACTGGCATGGCATGGTAGAGGGTGGCGCATGACGCATCCGCCACGCCACTTTGACACTACTCGTAAAATAAAATCAAAATATGTGATAACATGGAATTTTACATTTGCTTTTGTGAAGAAGTGGAAATGTTTAAAGTTTTATATGATTATACTTTTTTCAATAATGTTATTTATTTACTTACATCAATGTCATTTACAACCTTTTTCTTCGGGCTTTACTGGCTCCCTCCGGAGGTGAAACGATATCGGATAACATNTTAGGGGTGTTAATGGTGCCAAAGATTTAAGGCAGATGTGAACTGAGTCAGTCATCAACAACCCTGAAGATGCTTCTATGGTTAGGAGCGAAACGTCGGAATGTACTCTTCGAGACGCGGTCGCCACTAGAAGACCTTCAACTTAATTATAATTCTAACTGCGAAAGCTTACGAACTTTAATATACTTGAAATTTTACGTTATAAATATTGGTATTTTGTGATCTCAGTTCTTTTCTTTTTTATATTAAATGAAATGTCTGCCATAAAGTAGATTTGCCTCTATCTAAATCTGTTTGTTAATGCAACTCATTTTCATCCACTGATGAAGATTTCTTGAAGGCTGAAAGTCCCTTGTATACAATAAAATTTCCAATTTACGTGGAGACAGTGTGTGTTAGTCCTTTAAGGCTCAATTCACACACGAGGGGTGTATGGCACTGACGTGGCTCTAGCGTGCCGCTGGTTTGTGCCACCTCTATGTTAACTTATGGCCCAACGTACACTGGCATGGCATGGTAGAGGGTGGCGCATGACGCATCCGCCACGCCACTTTGACACTACTCGTAAAATAAAATCAAAATATGTGATAACATGGAATTTTACATTTGCTTTTGTGAAGAAGTGGAAATGTTTAAAGTTTTATATGATTATACTTTTTTCAATAATGTTATTTATTTACTTACATCAATGTCATTTACAACCTTTTTCTTCGGGCTTTACTGGCTCCCTCCGGAGGTGAAACGATATCGGATAACATTAAAAGTGTTTTACAACTTGTAGAACGCTTGCGGGGGATAGGAGAAACTATTAGGGATTTCCAAGTAGCTGCCCTACTATTAGGAGGTTTGATAAATATCCAACTCTTGAAAGAGCTTTACATGCAAAACCAGATGAGCAGCTGAAGCTAAAAAAAGTAAAGGGAAAACTTCTTAATGAGTTTAATAAAAAATATAATAATATGCTCCAGAGACAGCACTGAAGCTAGGAAAGAAAGGTAACAATTTTAAACATGCTAAGTCTGATTTATGTGAAGCCAAGAAATGTTTTTATTGCAATCGAATAGGATGTTTGAGAGATGTTACCAACAAGAATTCAACTGAAAGAAATGTGTGAAATTTAATTCAAAATAAAGAGGTAAGACAATAATTTATACAAATGAAAATGTGGTGAATCCCATTGTGAGTTGTTAATCGATTCGGGAGCTACCAGCCACATGATTAATGATCGATCTCTCTTTTCTAATTTTAGAAGTCAGTCAACGGAGATAGTATGACATAGGTGATGTGACATAGAATGTGACACATGAATGTGTCGTAGATTTGATGTCAGAGACATTAAAGTCAAAGATGTACTCTTTGTGCCTCAACTTGAAAACAATTCATTCTCTCTAGCGTGACAAGTGTTCAACAACAATACAGGGATTCTTGGTAAAGATCTATGTGAAGTCAGGGTTATTAGAGAAAGGGCTAAGAATGTAATGTTGCAGTGTAAAAATGAATGTAAACGTATACAAATATGGCATAGACGCCTGGGGCACAAGAGCCCAGATACCTTTGTTTCCATATTTAATGAAAATCGTAGGGTGTATTCTATACTGTCTCAGAGCACAAGGTGGCCTGTGCTACACATTCAACACACGTAGCAGGTAATTGAGTAATTCAGGGATGCCTCACTGGAACGCAGTTCCCAGGTTTAATGTGATAAATCCAAGGAACACTGGATTCAAATCTCCAATTTAGCAAGCAAGGAAATCAAACTTTAATTGAATTATGTGATGCTGACTGAGAAGCAACCTCGATGACAGAAAATCCTACAAAAAATATGAGTTTAATTGTAAAACGGTGCCATTTAGTAGAATGAGAGGAACAGTAGCTCTTTCAACCACAGCTGCTGAATGCATGTCCCTATCAGTAGCTCAAGAAGTCGAGTGGTATAGGCAGTTGAAGAGGAGTTGCAAAGCAGTAAGGCTCCAGTAAAGACTTAGAATAATACTATATATAGAAGGAGGGTCACTGATAACATTGAAGCCAACTTTGGAACTTTGGTTATGTGCCTTATCTGCGTTCTAAAAATTCAATTTGTAATTTGTGACGTCATAACTCTAAAATTATTTGTCTTCGGTTTTTTTAATTTAATTTTTTTATTAAATTATATTTATTGATAGTCAGTTTAGTTTATTGTAATATTTTTGTTGTGTTTTATATATGCTAAAAATAATGTTTATTATATCATGCCGGGCGAGTTGAAAAAAATTACGTCAGAGTGAAACGTAAACAATAACCAATGGCAGGGCTTGTTTTCTTGACGTTTGTGAGCGGGCTTTGAATAGTTACTAAAGCGTGGCCAACCTTCTCCAGCTTAAATGAAAAAAAGAGTGTTGTTATGTTGGAACAAGAGGCAAAAGAAAAGAAGTATTTGTTCAATGTAACCAAGATAAAGGTTTCATAAACAACTACAAAAATCGTAGTTTCAGTACAGTCCGTGCTGTAGGATTTGCAGTAGAATCTGAAACAAGGATAATCTAAACTCTGATAATTTCAGAAGAATTTCTGATTCCGGATCCTGCGCGCGCACCAAGTTGCCTGCTTTTACTATAGCCACTCTGCATTAAGTACACTCTTTAATTCTTTAGATAATGTGTACAAATTTTTAGTTAAAATATATATATATATAAAATTTACCAGCTATATGTAAATGTGAATTTTATGTTGATATTCTCCTTGGCATCGCCTTTAATAAATAAGTTAATAAGAAAATTATAAAAGGCCCTACACAGACCCACCTGGCACAACCAAACTCCCCGACAATCCCCGTCGCCGCCATCTCTACAGACGTCCTGACCAAACCAAGAAACCCTGTCCCTACTAACCTACCAAATAATCTTCAGTCGACAACGTGATCTCGAATAGTGAAGTTGTGGTGAAACAAGTGTCTTGTGTTTAGCAAGATGCTTCCATATTTTTTCAAGCAACAAATAATTGGTTTGGCTTTAGCCACTGTTTCTGTCTCTTGGATACATAACGATACTTTGACAGCGTCGAGCGTAGCTTCTTTTTTTTCAAAAGTAGTTCGTAGTTTTTGGAACGAAGTTCCTTATGGACGGAAAACGACCAAAATCACCGTCACGCAAAATTCGTCACGAAATCTACCGATAATGGCGATAACTTGTGTAAAAATTGACCGATTTAGTTAAAATTTGGTACACATGTTCATTTTGCCTATGCCCAAAACAAGTTCTTTGGATAACGTTATCCGCCCAAGCGTTCGCGCGCAACGCTCGCGTAAACGTATGCGTCTAATAAAAAAATTGGAATTTTCGGACGGGAAAAAATGCTAACTTTATCTATTTAATGAGACAAACAACTTTTACAAATAAAATATTTTAGTAAAACGAACACCGACACTGCTATGAAGTGATAAAGATCGCTAAATTTATTAAAACGGACCAAAACGATTAAAATAAACAAAACAACGTTTTTACCGATATCTTACGTTCTAACGTAACGATTTTAATGAAACTTTGTATACATCACCTATAGTACAATTGAAACAAGCATGTAAAATTTCAACCTGATACAAGCAAAAGTTTTTGTGAGTTAATGATTTATATTTTTTATTTTAATATTTAATTAGATTAATTTTCCGTCAGCGTTTGAGGGGACAGTTCTTTTTTGTTCTACAACCATCTGCTTTAACTATAAATTTATCATTAACTTTTTTCTCAATATACAATACATTATTTATTGTAAGACGCTCACTTCAAAGATAATAAAAAGCTTTTCATTTAATTTTGCCTTAACTCTGCTAGTAAAAATAGTTAGTTACTTATATTTAATGAAAAGCGTAAGGAACTTCGTTCCTATCGGGTGTCCCACGACACCACACGTATTTTTTTGTTTCTTTCTTACTTTCTATGTTCATTTTGAACATCCTACAAACAAAGTTACTGCTTCATTCACTCTAACAATGCCACCGTCATACTTTTTTCATCATTAGCAATTTGCGACATCATGAAATTCGAAATTAAAGCAACCGGTTCGGATGACTGCTCTTGGTAAAATTAGTTGTGTCGGGTTCAGGAGTCGGCTGATAGCGCTACTCACAAACCAATTTTACAGAAATTGTGGGCGGGGAGACGAACAACCACCCAACCGTTGGTTGGGACCGACATATCGGCAGCGACTTTAGTCTGGCTACAAGCCTACACACGCTCCAACTGTTGGGTGGTCGTGGTTGTGTAGGGCCTTTAAGAAGACCATATCCAAATAAACAAAGTTTCCTCCAAAATTTTGAGTATCTTATCAAATTTAGTGATCACCAACTTTGAAATTTTACTGGGATACCTTTTAGATAATTTTTGATTGCAATCACTCTGAACAAAATCCCTTAACAATTTTAATGTCTTTGTCTTCTCACGGCAATACTCCTTTATAGCGTTATTATAAACTTAGCTAATGATTTAACCGCACACAACCCCTTTTAGTAACTCTGACCTTATCCTGTCCTTACCTGTATACTTGGTTTTCAGTAAACTTTAAACCCTATACTTGTTAGAAAATTTAATTCATTTAATTAATCTGTCATGGGCTCCCCTTAAAGTTAAACATTATAATAATGATCTTAGTTTGTAATATTGTTTCCTGTTTCACAGAGGAAAATAACGGTTTGAATGAGAGTTAGGAAAACTTCAGTTAAATAGTTAAAATTGTCTTTCTAAATAACAACCTTATAATTATCACTATAGTTCATTAATTAATGTTTAAATCCCTTATAAGAATAACGAATAAACAAATTTAATACTCTAACATAATGGAATTATCATGACTTTTTTTTGTTTTGTTTTTTTCAATACATTTTTTAACTTAATAGAATTTGTAATAAATACGTTTCATCTTTCTTTATAACTTTATAATATTATTTAATACTTAAAACATTTTTTAAGAAAAGCTTTTGAAAATTTGTTTATAAAATAGTTTAAATAATACGCGTTTTTTGGACACTATTCTTTAATATTTAATCTTCTTATACTTTCAAACTTTTGTCGAATTTGTTTATATTAAAAACAATTTCTTTGAAGATCTTAAAACTTTTTTATAAGTTAAAAGTTAACATACTTTTAACAGTTTATCCGTGAAAAGTGTTAACTATAAGTTTTGCAGCAAAATTAAATCTATTGAATAAGAGGGCGGTAAAGTTTTAAACTTATCAACAAATTTTAATATTCAATATTTTTTTTTAAGAAAGTGAAATGCATCATAGTTTTAACTAAATATTTTAATTAATTTTAAATTAAAAGAAAAACTTAAATTATTGCAATACTTCTTTCGATATTTTAAAGCTTTTTAGATAATGTTTAGATCGTTATATAATTACAATAAAAGTTGTTCGGAGAAAATCGGTGCAGTAGAACTAGAGATAGAGTGTATCTTAGATTCCCGGAAAGGCGGGCCGCTTCAAAGAGAGGCGAGACTCTCTGGATAGGGGAGGCAAAGAGGAGTTAGCGTTAACACTAACGCAACGCAGATAGATATAGGTAATAAATAGCCCTAGCCTTATGGTGAGG
>KZ652495.1:131702-145364 GCA_001010745.2 Gerris buenoi | reverse complement strand
AATCCAGGGGGGTGGGAATAAATAAATTTGACAATAATTGGCTGTAAAAGCATAAAAACATTAAAGCATACGAAACAGGACGTAAGGAAGCTATGAGCCACACTAATTGGAAGAGTTTTTATATTGCATAGCATACTCTGGAGTATTGCGGAGTTGGGAAGTAACATAATAATAATGATTATAATACAGGAGAATATAATATTATAATTATTAAAGATGAGAGGAAAAAATTCAAGTACGAAATATTAAATAAAAAATATTCAAGGGTATAATGCTTTTCATCCATTACTCTCAGATGTCAAAAGATATATTTAATGGAGTATAAGTTAAAAGTTTTAAAAGGAAAGGATAGTCTTAATCAAAAGTCGTATGAAGTGTTAGCAAGCGTGAAATTATGTACACGCTAAAATATCTCCTTTTCAAATTTACTTTTAAAGAAAAGAAAATATTTCTTGTATCATTTGATGTATTTATCTTTTGTAGAGACTTTGATAAATTATTTCTTTAACTTCCTTAGTTACTGTGTGTTAAATTACACCGTTGAAATATTCTAATTTATTTGTATTTCGGCAACAAGTTCAGTGGAATGTTACCTGTGTATTTCAAGATGGATTGTTTTATAACAATTCATGCAACAAATCAAAACAATTTTGACGGATTTAAAAATCGGGGTAAAAATTCTGCCCATCAGTGGAGCACATAGTTTCCTCGCGACTTATTTTGTATTCGTTAATGATTTCATGCGTTTACAGCCTTTCCTACGTTCATATTTATTTAATTTTCCCCCCAAAATATGTTAAAACTGTAAATTGTATTGATTTTTTGCATAAATTAAAGTATTAATTGATCAATATTTAAAGAACGAATAGATAGTTGAATTAATCTGGTACTAAATACGGGCTACTTTTGACCAACCATCCATTTTCATAAATTTATGTTTGTGCGTATGTGGAAGAAAATTAATGGACGCAGAAGGTTGAAACTTATATGAGGCCAACAATGAGCTAATCATGACCTACCATACAAATTTCATTAAAATCGGAAATTCAGTTTTTAAGATATATGCTGTTTCACAAAAATTGAACGACAGACAGACCTATATAAACAAACACAGAACCCAAGATCTTCCTTGATGTCTGAAACGGATTTCTGTCTTGGAATTGTAAAAATTGGAGACATAAAGAAAATTTCGTTCTTCAGAACAATCACATAGCTTCTGTTTCCTTCGGTAATCTCGGAAGCAAAATATACTGATAAACTAAAATTCCTTTATTATAAGATTTTTAATATAAGTTTGGAGTTAACAGGGACAATAATTATAATTTGAATTACTGAAAGACGCTAGAGGGAGAAATATTGTGGAGCTTTCTCAAAGAAATATATTTGCTTTCGTTGTCCCATTATCTGATATTTGCAGGTTATTATCTCGTGGAAAAGTTATTTCTCTTCAATGTAACGTAAAGAATATTCTCGGAATTAATGAACAACCATTGTATTTTTTTTAAAACTTGTTTAAAGAAAATATCTTTGATGCGAACTCAAGTAAAATTAGTAAATGTGAACTCAAAGTAAAATTAGTAAATGTGAACTCAAAGTAAAATTAGTAAATGCGAACTCAAAGTAAAATTATTAAATGTGAGCTCAAAGTAAAATTAGTTGATATGAACCCAAAGTGAAATTATTAGACATGAACGCAAAGTAAAATTAGTTGATATGAACTCAAAGTAAAAATAGTAAATATGAACCTAAAGTGAAATTAGTTGATATGAACTCAAAGTAAAAATAGTAAATATGAACATAAAGTGAAATTATTAGATATGAATTCAAAGTAAAATTATTTGTTTTGTTGTGTTTTTGTAGCATATCATATCAGTTAACATATAACATAAAATGTATAACATATCAGTTCAGCATACATATTATGCATAATATACATTCTTTGCCAAAAACAATATTTTTTTACAAGAGTTTAGAGTGTGGAAGTACAAACAACAAAAAAAGTAATTTAAAATCACATTAGCTCGTATATAAACATATTTATATAAATATGAATATGGAATAAATAATCANACAGGCTACTTTTGACCAACCATCCAAATTTCATAAATGTATGTTTGTGCGTATGTGGAAGAAAATTAATGGACGCAGAAGGTTGAAACTTATATGAGGCCAACAATGAGCTAATCATGACCTACCATACAAATTTCATTAAAATCGGAAATTCAGTTTTTAAGATATATGCTGTTTCACAAAAATTGAACGACAGACAGACCTATATAGAAAAACACAGATCCCAAGATCTTCCTTGAAGTCTGAAACGGATTTCTGTCTTGGAATTGTAAAAATTGGAGACATAAAGAAAATTTCGTTCTTCAGAACAATCACATAGCTTCTGTTTCCTTCGGTAATCTCGGAAGCAAAATATACTGATAAACTAAAATTCCTTTATTATAAGATTTTTAATATAAGTTTGGAGTTAACAGGGACAATAATTATAATTTGAATTACTGAAAGACGCTAGAGGGAGAAATATTGTGGAGCTTTCTCAAAGAAATATATTTGCTTTCGTTGTCCCATTATCTGATATTTGCAGGTTATTATCTCGTGGAAAAGTTATTTCTCTTCAATGTAACGTAAAGAATATTCTCGGAATTAATGAACAACCATTGTATTTTTTTTTAAAACTTGTTTAAAGAAAATATCTTTGATGCGAACTCAAGTAAAATTAGTAAATGTGAACTCAAAGTAAAATTAGTAAATGTGAACTCAAAGTAAAATTAGTAAATGTGAACTCAAGTAAAATTAGTAAATGTGAACTCAAAGTAAAATTAGTAAATGTCAACTCAAAGTAAAATTAGTAAATATGAGCTCAAAGTAAAATTAGTAAATGTTAACTCAAAGTAAAATTATTAAATGTGAGCTCAAAGTAAAATTAGTTGATATGAACCCAAAGTGAAATTATTAGACATGAACGCAAAGTAAAATTAGTTGATATGAACTCAAAGTAAAAATAGTAAATATGAACCTAAAGTGAAATTAGTTGATATGAACTCAAAGTAAAAATAGTAAATATGAACATAAAGTGAAATTATTAGATATGAATTCAAAGTAAAATTATTTGTTTTGTTGTGTTTTTGTAGCATATCATATCAGTTAACATATAACATAAAATGTATAACATATCAGTTCAGCATACATATTATGCATAATATACATTCTTTGCCAAAAACAATATTTTTTTACAAGAGTTTAGAGTGTGGAAGTACAAACAACAAAAAAAGTAATTTAAAATCACATTAGCTCGTATATAAACATATTTATATAAATATAAATATGGAATAAATAATCATTTAAATATCTCTATTTGATATATTTATTTCTTTTATTTATTTTTCTATTTAAATTTTAAATTTGATCAACAATCTTATAATTTTTTCTATTATTATTGTTAAATATTTGAATTTTATTGTCATTCCTAAAACATAACATAAATATATCTTCGTAAAATGAATATAAATCAATAAACATTACTCTGGCAGAAAAGCTCTTCTGAAGAGAGTTTTTGATCCACTTTTCTTTCATGAAATCTGCAAACAGGTTGTTTCTGTACGGTTCGTAGCTTGGACGGAAGAGGAATACATGCAATAAGGTTCATACTTACGATGAAACTCGTTGTATTAAAATGGCGCCTGTACTATTTATCATAGGAAGTTGAAATAGGGCTCAAATTTTGCAGAATTAAAATTAGGAATGAAGCCCGTGATTAGATTTTTGATATCTTGCTTAGAACCAGAGTAATTNACTCTGGAGTATTGCGGAGTTGGGAAGTAACATAATAATAATGATTATAATACAGGAGAATATAATATTATAATTATTAAAGATGAGAGGAAAAAATTCAAGTACGAAATATTAAATAAAAAATATTCAAGGGTATAATGCTTTTCATCCATTACTCTCAGATGTCAAAAGATATATTTAATGGAGTATAAGTTAAAAGTTTTAAAAGGAAAGGATAGTCTTAATCAAAAGTCGTATGAAGTGTTAGCAAGCGTGAAATTATGTACACGCTAAAATATCTCCTTTTCAAATTTACTTTTAAAGAAAAGAAAATATTTCTTGTATCATTTGATGTATTTATCTTTTGTAGAGACTTTGATAAATTATTTCTTTAACTTCCTTAGTTACTGTATGTTGAATTACACCGTTGAAATATTCTAATTTATTTGTATTTCGGCAACAAGTTCAGTGGAATGTTACCTGTGTATTTCAAGATGGATTGTTTTATAACATTATATTATGGCTTGCGGGAAGTATTTTTTTTTAACGAATGATAACATAAAGACCAATTATTGCAAGATAAAAAGAACATTTTATATACTACGTTTTTAAATGTTCTATCATAAATTTGAAACCTGTCAAAATGAAGATTGTAAATATGGGACATGTCAAAACAAATAAAAGAACTTGCGGATTTTTTACCGAACATTCTTTCCATACAGCAAAATTTGCTGAAAACGAATTAAATTGTGTTAAAATATGGCAAAAACTATTAAAATAATGCATTTTCATCGTGTTCTGAGCTATTCTAAATGTTTCAAATGTAAAAAAAGTTCTAATTTCTACTCGGGAAGTTAGTTTAAAAATCGAAAAAATGTATTGCAAGATCAGTACTGGACAAATAAACAAACAAGAAAGCAAGCTTATAAAAACGTAGTAAAAATGAATGCAGATCTCATTAGCTTCTTAAGATGAGTAAATTTAACTCAGGTTCCATACCAAAATAACCAAAGACCAAATAAACAGACCCCATACCTGGCCAAATTATTTGTTTAATAAATATTTAATAACAGTATAAATAACTTTTATATTAATAACTGTTGTGTTCAGCTAGCATTACTCCACTCAATTAATAGTTTATAATATAAATTTTTAATAAGGAAACTATAAAAATAACATTACCTTTATAATAATAATCATCACAATGCTTACCTTATCAAATCGTATTGACATTACATCAGAAAAACATAAATTAAAGTATTGCATCATCTACGTCCTATGTCAATCAATTTTGTTCTATAAGGATCTTTAGATAACTGGATAAAATATATACCCAGTAGAGTCTATAGATGGGGCAGTGAATACATATTTCATGCGATACCTGTTTTTCCACGTCTACAAATTTTGCTGATCACGTTCTATTCTCTACATAAAAGGCGAAAAAATGCCCAGAATACAAAAGTAGAGGAGAATAATTTTCTATTATGGACAGTGAAAAATAAGTTAGGTTTTTTCGCTTTTCGTGTTTCCTGCCGGTTGGTATAAATAAGTTATATCGTTTTTAATTATTTCAATTTTGGTTGGTTATGCTATATGAAATTAAGATTTAATTATGCCCCTCCTACCTACCTTCCTCATTCTTACCTAAACTATTTATTTAATGAGCATTTGTTACAAATAATATTAGTATTATTATTACATTTCTGTGTCTCTGTTTTAGAATGTCCAAATTCCAAACTTTTCCACAAATAAAGAGAATACTGTTTATTTGATCTGAATATTAAAAGGTATATTCATATTTAATGCGGTTTATTAGAGAAAAAGGAATTTTTGTTTTACTCTTATTTAAAAGAATCAAGTTTTTTCAGTAAAAATGGGGGGGGGGGGGGGGTACTCTGCTAAAATCGTAGTAAAAATGGGGGGTTACCTTGCATCAAATAAGGTAGTTTTGATTTTTTGGTATGTTGATGATGATGGATGGCTCATAATAAATCTAAGTTTTCAACCTTAACAGACCTCCTGATCGTTATAAAATATTTTAAAAAATCGCTAAATAAACGAATTTTTTTAGGTTTTGTAACTTTTTACCGCAATGGTATTTTATGGTAAACTTGACAACATTTTCAACAAAATGAAACCAAAATGGTTTCTACAAATCCAATACATTCCAAGGTGCAGCTGTTCAAAGTTTAAAAAATCTCCAAAATAAGTCAATTTAAGAGGTTTATTTAAGTTTTCGCCGCTTTGCTAACTACTTCTCGGCAAAAATTACACTATACTTTTTCAAAGTAAACTAAATTAGTACCCAATACTTGTCGAGATACATCAGTTCAAATTTGACTAGGTAAGTATGGATGCAAATTTTGGAGAAAGGATTAGTAAGGTTTTGTAGTTTTTATACATATATTACTAGCTGGATACCCGTGCTTCCCTACGGCGTATTATTTTAATTTGATAAGTTTATAATCTATCATCAAGAAATAATTTAATTATTTTACTATGCGAGAATATCTAGATCCTATCTTTCCCACTTATTTTTATATCCTCTCCTCATTGATAAGGTAATTTTAAAATATCCTAAATTTACCCCCTCCTAAATAAAAATATGGCAAAACTGTACATAACAACAATTTCTGTGGTCTTAAAGAGCATTTCAATTATATGCATCAGGAAGGAAAGGAAGGGTATTCATTTCTTCGACCCCGTATTCATTACTTGTACCTCCCTCGTACCCTTGTATAGCAAAATTTAAATTTCGAAAATCCATGTAGACAGTGACCTTCCCCTTTCTTTGAAGGTCAAGTGTGCAAATTTTCATCGAGATCGGACAGAAACTGTAGATTTGTATGAAGAACGTACACACATACGTTGAACTTTAGATATATTTTTCCATTTTCTCCCCTAAATGTACATAACAACAATTACTGTACTCTTAAAGAGCTTTTCAATGGTATGCATTATGAAGGGTTTTCGTTACTAATCATTTGTACCCCGTACCCCTGTCTACCAAAATTTAAACTTCAAAAATTCATGTAGACAGTGATTTTCCCCTTGCTTTGAAGGTCAAGTGTGCAAATTTTCATCGAGATCAGACAAAAACTGTAGATTTGTATAAATGACATACTCTCATTCAGATACTCTTCTTCTTTTATAAGATAAAGCTATATTTTTCCATTTTACCCCCCTCCTATGAAGAATACCCTTCATTCTTGAATACCATTACTTTGACCCCGTATTCGTTACTTGTACCCCGTATCCCAGTGTACCAAAATTTAGATTTCGAATTCATGTAGACAGTGTTTTTCCCTTGCTTTGAAGGTCAATTTTCATCAAGATCTGACTACAACTGTAGATTTGTATAAAGAACATACATACATTCGTTGACTTTTATATATATATATATGGCCACCATCTTGATTCAAAATGCCCGATTGGTAAACTATTTATCAAAAGTTACTAATTTCATAATAGGAAGCCAACTTTTAAATTTCAAGGTTCTAGTACAATTGGTTCCGGAGATATCATCCTGTCGAATTTTGTATATAAATGGCCGCCATCTTGAATCAAGATGGCGGATTTTTAAAATATTTCTTAGCGAGCACCTAGGAGGTAAGAGGAACACACCTACAAAATTCCATGGTCGTAGGTCCAGTGGTTTCAGAGATATCGTGATGTGTCAGTGAGNGTGATAATTATAGGGGTGCGGCACTAGAACAGAGCTGTCCGAAGGATTTGCATATAAAATGACATTTTACTTACTCAAGCACTTTAATTAATCGAAATTTAAATTTATCTCGATTTAAACAACAACACAAATACAATATATATATATACATATATATATATATATATATATATTGTAATTTATTACAGAAAATTAGGATTTACACCATTACTAAATCATTATATTTTAGTTGATTATAATATATAATATGTAGATGAAAGGTAAATAGATATATGTATGAGCATTCCTGAATGGATCTACCTACATACATGATATTTGTTATAAAATCTATACATTGTGGAAGAAACATTTTTTTGAAAAGGCTGAAAGGGAATAATAACGGAACCTACGAGATCCTAAATGCTCATAAGAAAGGAAAGTTTGTTGGGCACAACTTCGAGCAGGTGAAATTCTCACGTAGAAATACAGCTAAGAAGCTTTCCTTTGCTTTCTGCTCTGTTTCTATTGGTGAAAGGAAAGTGTGGACCCCCTCACTCTGTTCCTCATATTATGCGTTCTAAAATAGTCATCAGACTATTTTAGACTATTTTCAACTCTTCATCAGAAGAGATGAAAAAAATTTTCCCTCCTGAATTGTCACCTTTTTCTCTTGTCACTTTTCTCTTGTCACTTTTTTCTTGTCACTTTTCTCTTGTCACTTTCTCTTGTCACTTTTTACTGAAGAAGGAATGAGGAAAAGCACTGTATTACTTCTACGCAGGCTTCACTCCAGTAAGACTAGATTAGATCTAGGGGAAGGCTAAATAGGTAAACGGTAGTTGTAAACGATGGACATCTTTCTTAAGTTGTAAGGTCTCAAAGTGACAAGAAAACAAAAGATTGTACAAAAAGGGAATTAAGTAATTAAAATTATTAAATTTCTTTACAGATATCAAAATGATTGCCAAGAGAACAATAGATTAAACAAATAGGGAATTAAATAAGGAATTAAATAGGGAATTTTAAATGTAATAAAACTTAGTATTTCTTTTTTTTTTCAAATATGTCAAAATGATTGATAAGAGTACAAAAGATTAAATGGCAGGGAATCGAACCCGGCCTCTCTCCGTCCACGTTGAAAGCTATTTTCTCAGGAACTAGATTTTGTCCCGTTAAAGTGGCTTATATCGTTAGATTCGCGCCATCACAATACTTGTAGAAAAAATATAAATTATTTAACCTAACGTTAAAATTAATAAAAAAAAAATCTGTTTAACAAATAAAAGATAAATGTCATTATGTAACTTGATATTTATAAACTTAGTACGTTAAATTTTTCAATCAGTAAACTCAAAAGGTAATGCAACAAAAGTTATAACTTAAATGAAACCATCATAAACATTAAATTCTAAACTTTATAGTCAATTTAGAAACTTTTCACTATGAAGAAAGGGTTATTATTTTTTTTTTTTAAAACGAAAAGCTACAAGGATATTTTCTTTGGCTGAATTGCATATTTGTTTAATAGGGAAAGTTATTTCTTTTAAAGTTAAACAGTAGTAAAATTTATAGGTACGATAAGAAAGTTACAAAACTTTCCTTTCTTTTAACTTTTTATAAATTAAGAAGGGATCGTATGAAAGAAGAAACTTTTTTATTATAGTCAAAAGTTGACCGCCTAAAAAAAGTTTCAGAATCGTATACCGTGATCAGGAAACATTAAAATTATATTATATTGGCTGCAGAAATGATAATTCCCGGGTGATTAGCATAAAATACAAGAACATCACGAGTATATCAAAACTCTAGTAGGGTAACCGAAATAAAGTGGTTTGGATCATGATTACCCGTGGACTAACTATATGTTTGAACACGATACTAATATGTTTGAACACGATTAGTTCGCTAATGAAATGAAGAAGAGTAATTATTGACCACAATTTGGATAAGTGATCTAAAGTCATCCATCAATAAATTTTACTGAAGAAATGTGGTTCAAAATAGATCAATCGGGAATAATAAAAATACAACCTGCTTCAATACAATGATATTAATAGATTGCTATGTTAGATGGACCCTTTAAGACGTTTCGACCCTTCATATGTTTTAAATTTTATCCTTCACACCTAAATGATCCATCTAGCATATTAATCTATTAATCTTAAAGTTGTCGAGTTCAACGTAATCTAATAATATTGATAGGATTATAGTATTTTTGTTTCCCTGTTTGACATATTTTTAACCAAATCTCTTCCATTAAATAAAATGGGATCACTATATTCACAACACATTTTTGTTTAAAAGAATTTAAGTCTAGATTTAGAAGATATAAATGATAAAAAGTTACCTATAATTTCTCACAAGGGTAATATATTTGCATTTTTAAAGTAATTCCACTCAAATTTACAGACATTTAGTGCCTATCAGAAGTCAAATAATTTGTCTAAAGCATTCATTATTATAAGTAAAATAATGGTTATAAGTAAAGTCATTTAATTGTTTTGCACTAATAATTATTTAGACAAATTAATGGACTCCCATTGGTAGGAGAATTGTCGGAAAATTTGAGTGGAATCACTTTTGAATCAAAATGCAAATGACCACTTACAATAAAATCCAAAATGAATACATGAATACATTAAAATATACTCTGAAAAATAATTTAAACTACCGTACCTTAGGCAATAGAGGAAATCTCTTAATATGACTATCCATAAGATATTTATTACTTTGAAAATGTATAGTGTAATTTTTGCTGAGAAATAAGTTATTCAGAGTCAAAAGCGGCGAAAACTGAAAAAACCTCTTAAATTGGCTTATTTTAGGGATTTTTTAAACCTTGAACAGCTGCACCTTGGAAAGTATGGGATTTGTAGAAACCATTGTTAAAAATATTGTCTTCTTTGCTCTAGAATATTGTCAATTTTACCATAAAATAGGTACCCTTGGGGTAAAAAATTACGAAAAGCTGAAGAACTCCGAAAAGTTTTTAAAATATTTTACGGACGAGGCCCTGCTGAGACCGAAAACTTAGATTTATTATTAGCCATCTATCATAATATATATACAACATACCAAAAAATCAAAACTAACTTATTTGATACAAGGTAATTTTTAAGACGACTAAGTGGGCTCTGCCCCCTACTGGCTTCGNCAATACATTTTATTGGAGAAATGTGGTTCAAAATAGATCAATCGGGAATAATAAAAATACAACCTGCTTCAATACAATGATATTAATAGATTGCTATGTTAGATGGACCCTTTAAGACGTTTCGACCCTTCATATGTTTTAAATTTTATCCTTCACACCTAAATGATCCATCTAGCATATTAATCTATTAATCTTAAAGTTGTCGAGTTCAACGTAATCTAATAATATTGATAGGATTATAGTATTTTTGTTTCCCTGTTTGACATATTTTTAACCAAATCTCTTCCATTAAATAAAATGGGATCACTATATTCACAACACATTTTTGTTTAAAAGAATTTAAGTCTAGATTTAGAAGATATAAATGATAAAAAGTTACCTATAATTTCTCACAAGGGTAATATATTTGCATTTTTAAAGTAATTCCACTCAAATTTACAGACATTTAGTGCCTATCAGAAGTCAAATAATTTGTCTAAAGCATTCATTATTATAAGTAAAATAATGGTTATAAGTAAAGTCATTTAATTGTTTTGCACTAATAATTATTTAGACAAATTAATGGACTCCCATTGGTAGGAGAATTGTCGGAAAATTTGAGTGGAATCACTTTTGAATCAAAATGCAAATGACCACTTACAATAAAATCCAAAATGAATACATGAATACATTAAAATATACTCTGAAAAATAATTTAAACTACCGTACCTTAGGCAATAGAGGAAATCTCTTAATATGACTATCCATAAGATATTTATTACTTTGAAAATGTATAGTGTAATTTTTGCTGAGAAATAAGTTATTCAGAGTCAAAAGCGGCGAAAACTGAAAAAACCTCTTAAATTGGCTTATTTTAGGGATTTTTTAAACCTTGAACAGCTGCACCTTGGAAAGTATGGGATTTGTAGAAACCATTGTTAAAAATATTGTCTTCTTTGCTCTAGAATATTGTCAATTTTACCATAAAATAGGTACCCTTGGGGTAAAAAATTACGAAAAGCTGAAGAACTCCGAAAAGTTTTTAAAATATTTTACGGACGAGGCCCTGCTGAGACCGAAAACTTAGATTTATTATTAGCCATCTATCATAATATATATACAACATACCAAATAATCAAATCTAACTTATTTGATGCAAGGTAATTTTTACGATGATTTTACTGGACTTTTTATTTATAAATTGTCTAATATTATTATGCTTTCATAAAAAACTTTATTCTTTCAAATATCAGTAAAACCACATCCGTTTTTCTCTAACAAAACCGAATTTAATATAAATTCCTTAATATTCAGATAAACAGGATCCTCTTTATTTGTAAAAGGTTTAAAATTTGAAAATTCTAACTTAGAGATAGAAATACAAGAGAATAAATTGTGAGTTATATCGTTGAGAAGGGGTATTTTCTATTCCTCTACACGTGTTTTTCATTTCAAGCACGTATTTCTATACAAATCGTGTTTCATATGAAACGGATTATACCTTTACCTTCAAAATCATTTCAATTAAATATTCCATATAGTTCTGTGGAAAGCACAACCCTTCTTGTCTATTCAACAAAGGAAATCTCCATATCCTAAGAAAATATAATAAAGTCATAAATACAACACTCAAAAACATAATTTTACTACAATTCTGAGCTGTTATGATATGCAACATTGTTTAATGGTCAATTATTTAAATGGAGATGAACTGATGACTATGTTGGAAACGTACATAACAAACAGAGCAACATAGACAATAAAAAATACGTGTGGTCTCGCGGGACACCCGGTAGGAACGAAGTTCTTTACGCTTTTATTTAAAAATAAATTATAAAATCTCACTGCTAAGTACATATACATTGCTAACTACTTATACATGGTGGAGTTAGAAAAGAGACAAGATTAGAAGCAACTAACTATTTTTACCTAGCAGAGTTAAGGCGAAATTAAAAAGACAAAAAAAAAAAAAATCATTGAAGGGGGAGCGTCTTGCAATAAATATGCATTGAATTTGAGAAAAAAAGAAAAACTATGATCAGTTTAATCTGGACCCGCCGGCTCTTATACTCCACTGGACCGACTCGATTTAAAATATTATAAAATATATTACTTCTCTACACAAAACTTTCTGCTTGTTGATACAACCAGAAGTTCAAGTTGAATCAACCTGTTGGTTAAAATTTTACATGCCTGTTTTAATTGTACTTTAGGGGATGTGTATGAAGTTTTGTTAAATTCGTTTCGTTAAAACATATGATAACGGTAAAAACGTTGCTTTCTTTATTTTAAATAATTAGGTCCACTTTAACAGTTATAGCAATCTTTATCACTTCATAGTGTCGTCGTTATTGGTTTTAATAAAAGAAATAATAGTATTTGTAAAAAATGTTCGTCTCATCGAATAGGTGATGATAGAAGCTTGTCCCATCCTTAAATTCTAATTTTACATTGTATGCTTACATTTACGCGAGCGTAGCTCGCAAACTCTTGGACGGATCACACGCTACCCAACAAACTTAGCTTGAGCATTAGTAAAAGGAACATGTATACCAAATTTCAACTAAATAGGTCAACTTTTACTCAAGTTGTCGTTGGTCATGTAAACGTTACTGACAGAGACAGACAGGATGTATATTTTGTTGAATGTTAGAGGCTCGCTTACGTTTGCTTTAATTAATTATTATTTTTTTTCCATTTACGCATTCATGAAAATTCTAATAAATTATTTAGGGGGGACAGAGGTGGTTAGACACACTTCTCAAGTACAGGCCAGGTGGTTAGGCAGGTGGATAGACTGCAATAACTAATGGGCTGGAATGTCAGCACGCAACTTAGGCTAGAAATCCCATATGCAAAAACAATAGGGCCAGTACTGCTCCAAAAAGTGGGCCAAAACGAACAAAATATACCTACTTAGGTTACTGTATTAAATTATTGTATCCACTAAACTGTCATTTCTTCTTCTGTATTTTCAGGTCTGCCTTTACTTCAAAGACCCTCTTGTCTGCATTGGATCTGTGGCTATGGATCAAATCAAGATCTTAGATGCTGAAAGGACCAGTGGCGAGAAACGGATCACTGG
>KZ652495.1:112869-124857 GCA_001010745.2 Gerris buenoi | reverse complement strand
CCTCTTAGTATTTTACCCTATCATTTATATTATTGATATTTACAATTACCAGAATTCAATATTTTTGAAATCATGAATTACATAAAGGTGACTATTATTTAATTAAATGTTAGATTTTTTTTTTTTCATCCTAACTATATAATAAAAATATATATTTATGTTATACTAATAACATTACTTAGTCAATTTCCCTTGATTTAAATCGGTAGAGGCCTAAATTTTTTTAATGGTCCTAAAAAAATACAATTTCAATATTAATTTAATACATTTCAATGAAATTTATGTCAATTCGAAATATTATTGTGGGTTTTTCCCTGCTTATTTTAAAATTCCAAAAGATTAACAATGTGTCTAATATTATCAAAGTATTTCTTATTATGATAAACCTAATTAGTAAAATTCTACCATTCAATAAATGTTACATTCAAATTCACATTTTCAGTATAGTATATAAATGTAGTTTTTTAAATAATTTTTGGTGTAATTAATCCCACTCCCCCTCTCCCTGCTTATTGTGATTGTACTGAAGCTTGTCGATGTTTTATTAAAAGTATAAAAAAACAATTTCTTTAACTAATAATTAATAATTATAACGTAACAAGTATAATTAATTTTTCGTGTAATTGGTTATTAATAATATAATGTTTAAAAAATTAATATGATTTAGAAATATATAAAAATACATAATATTTTCAGCAAAAATATATATAAATTTATAACGTGTATGTGTGTTGTCGCTTATTAATATATTTCTTCTGCTTTTAATATTAATCATAAATTTGTATATTCTCACCCTATAAGTAACAGGTAAACACCCTACTTTTCCTATTGAATGTAAAATTATTATGAATATAATAATTATTATCTTGGTTCATTCACGGTTATAATTAATAATATAACTAACGAACGTAGAGTAGTAATTAAATAAATAAATATAATTGAAAAAATTAATTACAAAAAATAATACATAATCCAGAAATATCATACGCACAAATAAGGCACAAAGGTTCTTGAGTTTTTTATGATAATATTATATTTATTCTGAAATTTGTTTTATTTTTTTTTTATTTAGGAAGTATTTATATTGTATGATGATCGACTTACGGTGAATATATTTGTGGGGTCTATAATTTTAGAATACAAGATAAAGTACGCATACAAGATCAAGTATTGATTAAAGCAAAATTATACACAATCAAAATATTAATTAGTCTGCTAAGCTAGCATTAATCATCATTGAATATTGCAGCAAAAATGATATTAGTTAGTTTTCCAGAATGTCATTGAAGGAAATTCTATGAATGATTGAATGATGATGAACTCTATGAAGGACATTTTAAACTAACAATGAATAACTAACAGAAACAGAAATTTGATAATGCCAAAAAGAAATTTTAAAAAAATGATAGCATTAAATGGTCCTCCGGAATGGATTTTAAGAATTAATGATAATGTGTTGAAACAAAAAATTATTAATTGGTCCTCTGAGCCGGATCTCAATAATAAATAAATATAACGAAAAACTACACATTTTATACAAGAAAATATAAATTAGCCCTCCGGAATGGATGTTAAGATCAACAAAAAGATTGGTCCTTTAAGATGGATTATTATTATCAATCTACGGTAACTAATCTATGCATTAAAAAATTATTACTTGTGAACTCGAGAGTGATTATGACTCAAAAAATAAATATTTGTGATAGATCATCCAATGGTCTAACTTGATGCAGTTTATTTGAAAAAGATGTTATTTTCAAGAAACAAAACCTAAGTAACATCTCAACCTAATCATAAATTCAAGTTAATTTTTTTTATCATAAAATCAAAATTTAATTAAAATAATTTAGTAGTCTACTGAGACACTTGGGCCAGACGGTACGTCATTAGCGTCTTATATTATTCATTTAGCAATAATTTGTTTAATTTATATTTCTATTTCATTACATTATAAATATTTTTAATACTGTATCTATAAATTGAGTAATGTTACTGCTATAAATTACACAATTGCGATTAATTACATATAATTAATTTGTTTACTACTGGACTTGGCTACCTAATTATAATAGTTAAAATACTAATTTTAATTATAAATCTTCAAATTAAATATTTTGTTAATAATATAAAGTATATTTTATTTTATGAAAATTATTTTTTCTTACAAAAAATTAAATATAATATGTTATTCTAATTAATATTTATAAATTTTAAAAAATATATTAATCACAAAAGTTAATAATTTTATCTTTAGAGAGACTCTAAGACTGTTTATCNTATATATATAATCTATGTATGTTAAGGTTTATGAGAGAGCTTTTTTAAAAAAAAAATTATTGAGACTTTTTTTCAATAAATAATTAATAATGGTAATTACATAAAATAAACGTATAAATAAATATACTTATTATATATTTGTGAACAAAAAAAAATAAACGTGTATGTGTGTGTATTTCTCTGTGTCTGCCTTTAATTAGTAAATTAACCTTTTTTCTAAATTTCCCTTCTTTGTATTAATTATTCTCAAGAATTTTTATGAATTGAGAGTAGAATGTATTGAGAAAATATATATTCATTTCTTAATACCGATTTGGATGAAAATTTATTTTGTTTCATCTTTTTAACTGTGTAGTCCTTTTTGTCAAATTAAGAAAAAATATGTGCGTAGCTTAATAAAATTTAAAATATTGCAACATTTGATTAGTTTATTATCAAAACCATTATTATAAAATCTGGTACGTAGGCTGATAATGAAGAAGATGAGAGGTGCAGATTTAATATCAAATTAACCAATATAAGATATAAAATAACCAACATTGAGAAAACCATAATTAATAATCGTCTTTAGGCTTCCTAGACTGAAATCAAGAAGATGTGGGTTACTAAAAACATAACTAATATCTGAACAAAGTGGCGTACAAAAAAAGGTTTTTAAATTTTTATAGACATATAAAGATTCATGGAATTTGGAAGCATATGCTTAAAATGGTAAATTAGTATAAAAAGTGGCAAAACATGACCCTTCTTGAAGTGCTTGAAGGTCCGACTCCGAAACATCATATATTTTTTATTTTTTGGTCTGGCCCTTGAATGCCATTTTTGGGCTATGGCACGTGAATATACAAATATGGAAAAGGAATAGAAACTACGTAGGGTAAGTGACCCGAATATGAGACCCCTTTTTTAGATTTTGTGTAACTTAGGATCTAAATAAATAAACAAACAGTTAATGTGACAAAGTAATTAATAATTTATTATATTTCAATGAAAAATGTGTCAAGCTGATTAAAAATTATATTTAAAAAATAAAAAAATATTTTCTAAAAAAAGTCAAAATTTTGAGATTTATAAAATTAGTCCTAAAGTGAGACCCTCCGTTTAAAATATTTGCATGATTTTTAAACCAATGTTTTACACTTTCCTCTCATTAATGTCAGTATTTGCATAAACATACATCTGAAAAACAAAAATCAGGCATGATTTGTAATATAAAAGAAATAATATGAGACCCTACCTATGTGCCTAATATGAGACCCTACCTATGTTAGGGCCGTGGTGGGTCTCATATTAGGGACAACCACGTTTATATATTCTAGAACGAATTTGTAGGTTAGGATTGGTATAAACTTAAAAAGTTAAATACACGTCTTCACCTTGTCTAAATAGCTATCATTATATTGAATAGATTTTAAGTTAATCTTTCCTTGATGTTTTAAACAAGCTTTCTGTGATAATTTTAATAAGGAGTATAATAAAATAAAAACCACAAAAACTCTCTTCTTGATGGTAGGCGTCCAACTGACTCCGAGACTACTCATAGCCATAAACACAATTGGTTTTGTTTGACTTGCCAGGCTGTAGCACATACCAGCCTCTTCAAGGTGGGGTCTCATTTTAGGCACAGGTCTCATATTTGGAGCACTAACCCTAAGCTACAAATTTCTGTAGGTAGTTGTCCATATAATAATATATAAAAGTTAGATAAATATTTTCTTTATTTACATTAAAATAGAATCAAAATCGTATATTAAATTAAATTAAGTTAAACATATAACAATAAAAATTACTACAGCCTATTTACACATAAAAATTAAAACAAATACACTGATAATGTTTAATAAAACTATATTCTTCTAAGGACAAATAAATTATAGTATTACGTTAGTTTTTAGAAAATTTTACAAGGATGTCCAAACGTAACATCAAAACTCAACACAATATAAGAACATTACAACATTTCTTAATCTATAATCTTTTAATACATAATTATTTTCTTGTAACGATAGCAAAATGTGAACTCTATGTTAATAAAAGTATATTAAAAAAAAAAATGTTTTTTAAAATTACGAAAAAGTTTCTTTAAATATTCTTCCACTGTTTAAGTTCAACTATCTGCATGAAGGTGTGCTATTCTTTCAATATTGCACGCATCTATTTGTTCTTGAAGCATTTCTATTTCTTTTAAACCTGTTACTGTTATTTTATACTTGTGAGCAAATAAGGACCGGTAGAAATGCACCGCGAAAGCGAAAAAAATAATAAAAACAGGTACTAAAACAATGCTAACAGCCCAAGCAGCTTTAACAGATATGTCTAAGAATTTAATCCAACAGACTATTGCTATTTCACACAGGAACAGCAGTAGACCGACAACAGTAGTGAATATCCAAGCTGTTTCTATGTACCAATGTAGCATACTTTGAGGAAATTCATCGACATGTTTCATATTACGCAAACTGCAAATAGCGTCCATATTAGGTAATATACATGTGGATATCATTAAAGCTAGTATATTGACAGCCACAAGAAGTGTGGTATTGACAGCGAAAACTACGTACAGCTCTTGAGGTATTTTAGATGAGGGGTCAGAGTTCAATTCCATTTCTACCATAGCAACCATTGCGAAGCCGCTGAGCAAAGCTGAAGCCTTGCTGGATTCTTTGAGCTTTGCCCGGCTTAGTTGAAGCTTCCTCCATTTTAAGTATGCAAGAGAATTCAAATCTTGTTCTGGTGGTGACATTCTTCTTCTGAGGATTTTCTCATGCTTTCATTTTCTTAAACGTACTTCGTTTCTTATGGCTTTCTTCTATGTTCATCCTGCAATAAGAAATACGGAAATTTTAAAAAAAATCGAGGTTGATAAAATATACATGGAACGGGATGGATTGTCTTTTAAAAACTGGTAACTTAAAAATAAGTATTTACCTTAAGGTTTAACACAAATTAACCATAAAATACTTGCATTGAGTTGAAAAAAAAAATAATAATAAATAAAAAACATTAAAATAGGTGAAGCTTGCTTAAGATAAAATGTATGCATTAAATTTTCGGGTGATGGGAGGGCACACGGCCTTGAGAAGCTATTTGCGGGTTTAGAATACCCCATAATGTGCCCCAACAAGAAACAAACAAAGCAATCTATAAATAAGTTCAATGTTACTAAGAAAAGATAAAAACGAATTCTTATAAAAGATTGATAAAAAATATCAATAAAGCGACAAAATAAGGGGGATTGGAACTTGCAACGAAGAGTAATAAAACTAGTTAGAAGCTTTAATCTATTAATTTTATACTCCGACCAAGGATCATCAGCATCAGCCCATCAATGAGTTCAGGATTTATTAGTTGCTTTATATAATACAAAATTAACATAATTAAAAGCATATCAAGCAATGCCATTAACCGATCAGTGAGCTCAGTATAAAAAAAAATAAAATAAAATAAAAAAAACAGCCTGCAGTCTTTCCTCATTAATCCAGAAATGATTTTAGTAGGATCCAGGCGAGTGTGGAGTTTGCACCCGAGCGACAGCGAGGGTAGTAAAAACCACGCGAGCAATGCATAAAATGTAGATTATTTTCTCCTTTTTATTTTACTACTAGACTACTTTTTGCGTGAGTAGATTGCTTTGCAAGTTATAAGCTGAAAACCAATAAAAAACATTTTATTTTGTAGTTTTTCGATGATTTCTCATATTTGCCGAGGGAAATTTTGTTGGACAACTTCAGATTCGTGTTCAGCACCCCAAAAAACATAAAATAAGCCACTAACAACAATTACACCAAAACTTTCCACTTCAAACTACCATTTGACTGGACTATTATGTTAAATGTAAACAAACTCGCTAATCGTGTGTAAAGTTGATAATTCTTCTTCTTTACGTCACTAGAGTGGAAAAAAAGAGGAATTGTTCAAAACAATGAGACACGCATGCGCAATTAATACAGGTGTGTAAAGAATCACTTTCTACGAATATAAACAGAGATGGAATGTTTATTTTACGTATTAATCGTAGATAAAATATATTCCGAGGGTAGTTTTACTGTTAAATATATTTTATAGACATTTAGTACTTGTGGAAACTACATAGTTTAAACATCAAAGTAAGACTAAACGTAATGACACGTCAATATGCTACAAGTTGCTGGTTCATTTTCAAAATCGTAGATCCAATATTACCGTAATAAACACCGTATCTAAAATACAGTTTTAAAACTGGCTAGGAGAGAACATCCTAGCCAAGGACTTTAGAATATCTGATAACGGTTATAATACAACAAAGATTTAGAGTTTTAATTATTTTTAGTTGTACCTATATACAAAAACTTATATTATATAATATCAAAATATTTTTCGAAATAGTTTATTTTGAAATAATTATAGACTTAAAAAAGATATATCAGAACTGTCGTAGTCAATCGTTTAGCGTATCACAACACACCTGAAATCTAGCATTAAATACCGACATATCTGGAAAGAACCCCCAAATTGGTTTATAAATCATCAAGAAGACAATTTTTTACAAATCACGCCTTACCATGCCTAAACCCTTAGAATAATACTATATATAGAAGGAGCATAGAATCAAAACAACAAGCAATTACTGATAAGGGACTGAAGCCAACTTTCGTCGAGGGGTTGTGTCCCTTAGACCAGGGGACCAACAAAACAACACTCTTTCTTTTCATTTAAGCTGGAGAAGGTTGGCCACGCTTTAGTAACTATTCAAAGCCCGCTCACAAACGTCAAGAAAACAAGCCCTGCCATTGGTTATTGTTTACGTTTCACTCTGACGTCATTTTTTTCAACTCGCCCTTCATGATATAATAAACATTATTTTTAGCATATTTCAAACTAAAATAAGATAAAACACAAAAAAAATATTACAATAAACTAAACTGACTATCAATAATTATAATTAAATAAAAAATTAAATTATAAAACCGAAGGCAAATAATTTTAGAGTTATGACGTCACAAATTACAAAAATGAATTTTTAGAACGCGGATAAGGATCACAACCATAGTTGGTTTCAATGTTATCAGTGACACTCGTTCTGTATATAGTATTATTCTAAGCCTAAACCTTTACTAATATTATTATCAACCTGTCATTTAAATTCTATAATAAAATCTACGAGTTTATATACGTATTATAATAATTTCTAAATTATATTGATAACTGCCAATAGGGGTTTTCTAAAATTTTATCCCTAAGGCGAAGATAGGGACAAAGTAAGAAAAGCGGGGTAATTGAACACTGACTGATCTTCTTATGTTAGGTAGTTTATACTTGAGAACTCGCCGGTCTTGGCTGGCCTACGGCCAGCCTTCACCCGTCGAGTGGCCAGGTAGATATATGCCAGGTACATATTATATAGTAAATGGTATTTGTAAGACCAAGGTAAAGTTGTAGGAGGTTGTAATTACTCAGTTATATAATTTACTGGTAAAGTTGTAGGAGGTAGTAATTATTCAGTCATATAATTTGCAGTCTATAAATGAGAAAGTAATCAAAGGTGAGAAAGGTAAGAAAGTGAGCTAGTATCTTATGATGGAGTTGCAGAGGGGATTGAGTGACAGGAGCGACGAGAGGGAAAAGGAAAGTTGAACATATTCCCGTCTCTGTCTCTTTCTTCGGCTTGGCACTATTCCAGTAAATATTATTTAATAACTTTGGTCCTAACCATCATTTTTCGGAGAAAACAGCCGCCAAATCGTAAAAATCGCTATGTATACATATAAACAGTTTTTTCAATTTTCCCCCCTCAAAACTTAAAATAACCCAAAATAGAACATAACAAAAATGAATCTGTTATTCAAGAGCTTTTCAACGATATACATCATATTATAAATGATTAACTTTTAACATTTGTACCATTGTACTCTAAGGTACCAAAATTTAATTTTTTGAACAATAACTATGCAAAAGGTCATTAATTTAACTAATAAATAAATATAAATAAAATAACCTAATAACAAAAAAATATTTAAACCCTTTAACCTATAAAAAAATGATAAATCGGTACAAAAGTAAGTGTACAACATTTTTAAAAAATAAACAAATAAAATAGCTTTAATGTACAAATCAAGGCCTTTCAAATGATATATGACACAATATTTAAAAACAAAAAAAGTGGTCACGTGACACGGCACACGGGAAAAAGTTTACTCTCAAGTTCTCACAAAGTACGATGAACTATTAATATAAAATATGCTCAATTTAAAGAGCATTAGTGTGAGATTCAAGCGCCCAAATCAAAAATAAAATCGGTCAACAATTATAGAAACTATGAACATTCAAAGTCAAAAATGGGAAAAAATAAAAACAAAAAAAATTCAAAATTATCTCCATTTAGGGTACAACCGATAGAGGTACGACAAAAAGTCATAGGACCAATGTTGTAGATCTTTTAAAATCAGTTACCGCTGGTGCTATCCGTTTTTCAATACGACTTACCGTTTAGCCGCAATAAGCCCCCAAAGCAGCTTAAAAATCAAGTCGGCCATTTTTATTTTTTTAGGGGGGAAGGAGTGGGAAAAGTGAACTTTTTATAATTATTTTGGTTCACAATAGGGACATTGCGCGTCGAATGCATGTCACGCAAACCGCAAGTCTCTAGCTCTTCTGGAAGTGGGAAAACATTAATGTNTTTTTTTTTTTTTTTTTTTTAATTTACACAACAAAAAACGCGTGTTTTTAATCACTGAATTGTTGTTTAATCACTGATGTTATTAATTATTGAAAAAAATAGTAACAATGAACAAAATACTGTTAAGAAAATTGAAATAATAATAGAATGAAATTATATTTACTTGATTAATTTTACACATGGAGGACGAACAACTGCTTCAGTGAGTTAGCCATGCGGCTTTATAGTCCAGTCACAAGAGGTTCAAAAAGGGGGTCCACCGTGCGTTGGGTGCAGTAAATGATTTTATTTTTTTATGTCCTCAGGCATGATTAGGAGACGTCAAATTTGCGACCTCTAAATCTGGGCGCATAACTTTAGGTGGGCTAAAAACCACGATTTTTTTTGCTCATTTTTCTGTTTTTTGCTTATAACTTGAAAAAGGCTGGTTCTGTCGACGAAATGGTTCAGTTCAAAATTAAAGAGCACTAAATTTGCAACAATTTTTATATACCGCATTTTTTCCTAAACCCTATGCTTTTCGAAATATGGAGCTTCAAAGATGCAATTTTTTTTTGAAAATATCAAAAATAATATCTTTTTTGAATACGAAAGGGGTATATTTTTGCTATCCCACCCCTCCCAGTTAGATTTTTTGGGTATATTCAATCAATGGAAGTACAAATAACCACTAACCACAACTACTAACCACTAGTAACCAATACTAACCACTACTAACCAACAATAAACTAAATTTTCGGGGTTTTTTGTTCATCATTTCTTGTAGAGCACAAAATTTGCTACCATTTTTATATTTCACATTTTTTTCTAAAACCTCTATTTTTAGAAATATAGAGCTTCAAAGACGCAATATTTTTTTTAATAACTGCAAAACCCAGGTTGTGGAGGTTAGTGGTGGTTATTTGTACTTCTAGGTACTAGGTACTAGATAGGTTATACCCAAAACATCACTGAGTGGGAGGGATAACTAAAATAGACCCCTTTCGTCCTCAGAAAAGATGTTATTTTTGATATTTTCAAAAGAATATTGCATCTTTGGAGCTCTATATTTCGGAAAATATAGGTTTTAGAAAAAAATGTGAAATATAAAAATTGTTGCAAATTTAGTGCTCTACAAGAAATGATGAACAAAGAACCCCGAAAATTTAGTTTATTGTTGGTTAGTGGTGGTTAGTATTGGTTACTAGTGGTTAGTAGTTATGGTTAGTGGTGGTTATTTGTACTTCTATAGGTAGGATATACCCAAAAAATCACTGTGTGGGGGAGGGATAACTAAAATAGACCCCTTTCGTCCCCAGAAAAGATGTTATTTTTGATATTTTCAAAAAAATATTGTATCTTTGAAGCTCCATATTTCGAAAAGCATAGGGTTTAGGAAAAAATACGGTATATAAAAATTGTTGCAAATTTAGTGCTCTTTAATTTTGAACTGAACCATTTCGTCGACAGAACCAGCCGTTTTCAAGTTATAAGCAAAAAACAGAAAAATGAGCAAAAAAAATCGTGGTTTTTAGCCCACCAAAAGTTATGCGCCCTGATTTAGTGGTCGCAAATTTGGATTTGACGTCTCCTAATCATGCCTAAGGACATAAAAAAATAAAATCATTTACTGCACCAAACGCACGGTGGACGTCACCTAATCATGCCTAAGGACATAAAAAAATAAAATCATTTACTGCACCAAACGCACGGTGGACTTCCCCTCGTGACTGGACTATTATAGTATATAGAAGAAGGGCCCCTATTTTGGATGCAAGCATAATATATTAATATAAGATAATTCAAATTTTAACCCAGGGATTTGAAAAGATTCAGGGGAATTGATAAGGAAATACTGCTGCTTTTCCCGGAAAGTTAACTTTAAACAATTATTCTTAAGCAGTCTAAATCAATTACTAATTTGGGATAATTACAAATTATCTTATCAAAGAGGAGGGGGTATAAAAATAAGGGGGAGGGATTGACTCTAGATATTCTCGCATAGTAAATAATTTAAATGTTTCTAGATGGTAGTTTATAAACCCATCAAATTAATAATGACACACTCCTTTGCGAAGCAAGGGTATCCAGCTAGTTAAAATATAAATTAAATTATTATACGTTACTTTTTTTTATTTGAAAAACTTAATTTTTTTGGCTTAATGGAGTATACATATGTTCCATTTATGATATGAAAGTATATTTGTATTTACTCCTCTAAAACATTTAGAAATGAAATTTAATATCTCTTCAAATGTCATTGTTATACTGAACCATTTGTAAATTGCTGTTAAAATGACCAGAGCCTTGTGTTTGGAGAGGCCTCTTCAAATAGGGAAAATGAAATAACTCTGTCAAGTTGAACAGTATTTGATCAAATCATATCCACTCACTTTGTCAAAATAAACTTGAAAAAACCATTATTTAATGATCCTGACTGATTTAACCACCTTTTCACTCAAACTGATTTTTAACTAGTGATTTTTTTTTTTTTTTTTTTTTTATTTACACAACAATAAACGCGTGTTTTTAATCACTTTATAGTTTAAAACAAATATTTATCAACAATATGTTATTAGTTATTAAAAAAATAACAATGAACAAAATACTGTTAAGAAAATTGAAATAATAATAGAATGAAATTATATTTACTTGATTAATTTTACACATGGAGGACGAACAACTGCTTAGAACAAACTAGTGTCTGGGAAATAAAACAAAATAAACAACTTCAAAATAACTGAAGAACGAAGAAAGCTAAGTACAAAAGGAATGTATGTATAGAACCGAGCTGATACTCTCTTAAGGGCTGACTGATTAGATAGAATCTGAAATGTGGGCCTAGGCTTAAAAAAAATAGAAAGTTTATTGGGGAATGCACGTTCAGGGCCGTGTCACGCCCCCATTGACCCAACCCTGAACCACCAGATCATGGATCGTATTAAGATTCACATGGACGCTTAAAGTGTACACTTATTTTGTAAATTAATATTCAATATTCATAAATACAAAATTAATCAAACTTTAAAAAAAAAAAAAAAAAAAAAAAAAAAAAAAAAAAAAAAAAAAAAAAAAAA
>KZ652495.1:71635-96049 GCA_001010745.2 Gerris buenoi | reverse complement strand
GGTTTTTTGCGAATATCTCATTAAAGGTCACATTTACAGAAAAATCATACGAAATAAAATTTGTAGCATCGGAAATTTCCTACAAAAAAGATATTATCACTTTTATTCATAGGAGTAACCAGTTTAGAGATATCTCGATTCAAAGAGTTTAACGAACAGTCTGCACTCCTGACACTTCTATATAAAGGGTGTGATAACAGTTCGGCAACGGCTAATTATCTCCGTTAATATTAAAGATATCAAACTGCGGTTTGTTGTAATCTTCATCATGCATCAAAAACTATTATTTTTTGTGGGTACCCATTTTCCCGCCATTTTGGTTGCCGCCATATTGGATTTAACTTTAAAATTTCAAATTGGAACCCCTATACTGTGATGCATATTTGAAAAGGCCTTGAAAAAAGAAAACATTTGCCGCAAACCAGAGCTTTTTATCTTTTGCCGTTATCTTTTTACGTTTCAAAATGGCGGCCAGTTGAAATTACAAAATTGTCACTGTTAACGTTTAATTATGGCCAAAGTAAAGGTTTTAGGGGAAATGCAAGGGTAAGTTTGTCTTATTTTAGGGAAAAAAATAACATATCAACGCTATTTTTCCTAATTTTAATTTGTATTTGGTTATAGCAACGAACCTAGTAATTTTACTTTCGCAACCTAAAATGTAATTAAACATTTTTTTGTAACCAACTTTGAATTGTAGAGTTTAAATAGGAGAATTTTACTCTTTTTTTCTATGCAAGCCTTATTTTAGCAGCAATCAAGAATTTAAAATTTCAATTTTGGCCCATGTTGAAACGGCAAAAAATAAATAGCTCAAATGTTTTCTGAAATGAAATTGCATAGTTGAATACAAAATGGTGGGAAAATACTACCCACAAAAAATAATAGTTTTTATGTTGATTGCAACAATCCGCAGTTTGATATCTCAAATATTAACCGAGATAATGCCTGCAGCTTCTTGAGTTGTAGAGGGGGGGAGTCAGTGCCACAGCGCTCAAACGTGACTTTTTTCAGGTTTTTGCTCATATCTCTGAAGCTATTACTCTTAAGGGAAATTTTTTTATTGAAAATTGAAGGTGATAAAATTTCAAACAAAAATGTTTGAATGCATGTTTTACCTACGACCAACAGTTTTGGAGCTTTAGGGTCGACAAAAAACATTATATTCACATTTTTTTTAATTTAAATTTTTTACTACACACTTCAGCAGCTTATAGCCCTAAAAAAATTGGTCTATCTTCATCATTAAAATAATTCATGAAAGGAATATGTTATTTTACATTAAATTTAATTTTTGAAAATACTGATTTTTGTCGACCCTACAGCTTTAAAACTGTTGGTCGTAAGTAAAACATGCATTCAAACATTTTTGTTTGAAGTTGTATCAGCTTCAATTTTCAATAAAAAAAATTTCCCTTAAGAGCTAATTTAGCTTCAGAATATATGAGCTTCAGAGATATGAGCAAAAACCTGAAAAAAGTCACGTTTGAGCGCTGTGGCACTGACTCCCCCCCTCTACAACTCAAGAAGCTGCAGGCTCTAGCTGCCTACACCCTTTGGCAGGTTATAGCCCCAAAACAATTTTTATATCCTCACTAAATTATTAAAACATCATTTAAATATCAACATAATTCAAATAAAATATGTAAACAATAAAATGTGAATAAATGTTTATTTTTGAAAATACTGTTTTTTGTCGACTCTAAAGCTCCAAAACTGTTGGCCGTAGGAAAAAAAATGCATATGTACATTTTTGTTTGAAATTTTATCAGCTTTAATTTTGAATAGAATAACATTTTCTGTGCGACGTACCGTTTTCGAGATAAACGCCGAAAACTGAAAAACGTGACCTTTTGCCGCCCCTCCCACCGTTAGCGGCGCCTGAAATCGATGGGACTTTATTAGGTGTTGTTCAGGGGACCATCCTCTACACATTCCTGAAAAAATTGGAACTACATGATTTAATGCAAGATAAAAACCTAATTTGACTGGACTAAAAAGAAAAATCAGTATGGCGAAAATTCATCGGAAGAAGGTTAATTTAATGCCAATGCCGAATTCCGCATAAACACATATTATGTTATTATTGATAAACTTCTAGCGGAAGTACTAAAGAGAAGGTGTGACTTCTCATCTTACACAATATTTGGGTTTCAGGTCAATTTAAAAGAAGAGACAATTAGAAATATGCTGCAAAGTTGTGCGAAACCTATGAGGACGATGTAGAAAATAATTTTATTGAGGAATGCCTTAATTTTAAACACGTATAGTTATATATTGGAAAATAAAGAAAATATATATCTACTGCGGAATTTAGTTTAAGGACAATAATCGACTTGAAAATTGAGTCTACATTTCATAATGTTATGCCACAGCACTGCTCATTTTTTTTAAGTATTGCCTCTACAAAATGCACCGGCGAAAGATAATTTTCAGCACTGAAAAGAGCAAAAAAATATTTACGGTCTTCTTTGGGACAGAGCAAATTAAATGAATCAATTATTTTATTCGTAGTAAGTGACTTATTTAATAACTTAAATACGTTTGATATTAATTATCAGTTTGAAAAAGAACAAACTGGGAAAATAAATAATTATAAGTTACTTTTTCTTTTTATTTTGTTCTTGTTCATACAGGTTTTGTTTAATTATCTGTATAAATTATATTTTTATGATTTAGTCTATAATGGTAACTATGACCCACTCCCTCCAGCAATTTTATTTTATTGGATTTGTAAAGGTTAATGTGATTCTGTATTTCGTTTGGACTGTACAACATTTTCTAAAGAAGGGTAGAACCTAATAATGCTTTCAATTGTAGTATCAACNGTTTGAAATTTTATGAGATGAGGTACAGAAACATTTAGTTCGTCATACGGCGGCTAATGACCGCCATCTTTAATGGCCGCCATTTTGGTGTCCTGCACGGATTTTGAAGTGGCTCCCTATCTGAAAAGTTACCTCTGGGCGTCAACTATGTCCACACAAAGTGGCATATTCCAATCAAAAAGTGCAGCTTTTTTGGTGTACCCAACGTACTAATGGAAAATATTCTGTGTGAAACTTTTATACTAGATATTCCTTTCCCTTACATCAAGACCTTTAAATTGATGTATAACATGACACACTGACTAAAAACATTTTGTTTAGTCGTCCACCATATTGGCCACCATCTTGAAAATATGAAGTTTGAAATTTTATTAGTTAAATATTCTTTTCCTTCTCTTAAAGACCTTCAAAATTATGTATAACACATTATGCTGGCTAAAACTTCTTTTTTAGTCGTCCATCATATTGGCTGCCATTTTGAAAATATGGAGTGTGAAATTGTATTAGTTACATATTATTTTCCTCCTCTTAAAGGCCTTTAAAATGATATATAACACATTATGCTTACTAAAACTATTTTTTTTAGTCGTCCGCTATATTGGCCGCCATCTTGAAAATATTTAGTGTGAAATTTCCAAAAACTATACAGTTGTCACNAGGATTCGGGTGACGTTCTCCACAGTGGTCCAGCCCGGATTACGGTGGAGAACTGCGTCCACTTTTTGTCAAAGTCTACCCCTAATCGGACCCAGTTTTTCAATTATATTTGAAAGGTCCCTGAAATAAGCTTTAATAAATGCCAATCTTTGAATTAAGGGCACTCTTTGCTTTTGGGATGGCCAAATTTGCCGAATCTCCAAAGCCCTCTATATGACCTTAATGTAATACTCTTATGTACGTGTTGTGCAATCATTTGATTAACGAAGTTATTTGAATTCGATAATAAGAGCAGCACTCTATAATTCGTCCGGGATTAAGTCGAAAAACAAGAAAACAAGCATTCTTAGGGTATCAACCAATGGTGACTGTTAAACCCTCTGTCTTCCTTTTGATTCTTCATAAGAATCGGTTCCTTTCGATTCTTAATCAGACTCGGTTCCTTTCGATTCTTAATCAGAATCGGTTCCTTTCGATTCTTCATGAGAATCGGTTCCTTTCGATTCTTTATGAGAATCGGTTCCTTGCGATTCTTCATGAGAATCGGTTCCTTTCGATTCTTCCTGAGAATCGGTTTCTTTCGATTCTTCCTGAGAATCGGTTCCTTTCGATTCTGTATGAGAATCGGTTCATTCGATTCCTAATCAGAATCGGTTCCTTTCGATCCTAATCAAAATCGGTTCCTTCCGATTCTTGATCAGAATCGGTTCCCTTCGATTCTTCATGAGAATCGGTTCCTTTCGATTCTTCTCTGTGTCTTTCGATTCATCCTGAGAATCGGTTTCTTTCGATTCTTTATGAGAATCGGTTCCTTTTGATTCTTCCTGAGAATCGGTTCCTTTCGATTCTTCATGAGAATCGGTTCCTTTCGATTCTTCCTGAGAATCGGTTCCATTCGATTCTTCCTGAGAATCCGTTCCTTTCGATTCTTCATGAGAATCGGTTCCTTTCGATTCTTCCTGAGAATCCGTTCCTTTCGATTCTTAATCAGAATCGGTTCCTTTCGATTCTTTTAATTTAATGTTTACTTGATTAGTTTATTTTTAGTGTTACTTTTATTTTACTCTCACTTGTATTTCCTGGGCAAATTTTAAAATGTTGGGAATAAATAAAAAACTGTTTCACACGGGTATAGAAATGAGGACATATACTAGAGAATCTATTAAACCGAGAGGTGTTTTGTTTGTGAAATGTAAATACAAAAACGAAACGTTTTACGGTAAACTCTATGTCATAAATCAAGACGTCGACACCATATTTGGCAGGGATTGGTTGCGCGAAATCAAATTAAATTGGGCAGAAATTAAATTATTGAACGTCAAACCTTCTACAGGCGAACTGGAATCTTTNAAAAAAATAGAGGGGAGTAACAATCGAAAGAAGGAATATAGAATTTTCTTCTTTGAACTGTTACTCCCCTTATAAAAACAGAAGTGTGATATTCCTTCCTCCCAAAGTACATTAGACTAAACATCCTAATAGTTTTTTAGACGAAGTTATTTATGTTCCAAAAGATAGGTACGTATGGGAGTAACAATCTAAAGAAGTGCCGGAGATACTTTTGCAAGTTCTATAAGAACAATATTTAAGCTTGATAATGATCCAAGTTAGTCTTATGTACTCCAGTCTGCTAAATTTGATATTCACTGTTCGTTAATTAACGACCAACTAATTTATGACATGAAAATATGATGTTTCAGGCACGTATGTCGCGAAGAGCGCGAAATTTATTTAATTTGTTACTAAGCAATGTTTTTATTTTGAAATATTTTGTATTATGTCAGATTTTGATGAGTCTTTAATATAAGATAGAAAGAAAAATATTTTATCTCCAGTAGGGTAAAAAAGTTATGATTTTGAATTAGTTTAGAGGGACTAAACCAGGTCTTTTCATCCCTGAATCAAAAAGTAGGGGGAAAAAGTAAAAAGTAGGGCGAAAAAGTAAAAAGTAGGGCGAAAAAGTAAAAAGTAGGGCGGAAAAGTAAAAAGTAGGGCGAAAAAGTAAAAAGTNCTCAGTTTACCTCGTACAAAATGAAGTTGTTTTTAAAAGAAAACGGTGTAAAGCACAGGACGACTGCACCGTTCCACCCGTCATCCAACGGACAGGCTGAGAGGTTCGTGCAAACAATCAAAAAGTCATTACAAGCCGTTAAAGACGACGAAGGGGAAGCTGACGAGAAGCTCTACAAGATTTTATGCTAAGAAGTTAAGAAGAACACCAAACGCCACGGGAAAATCTGCCTATACCCTGATGTTTGGACGCGGTGTAAGGACTCGATTAGATTTGATGAAAGACGATTCAAAAGTACATCTCGTAGAAAAAGCCACCAAAAGGACCTTCGAAGAGGGGGAGAGAGTTCAAGTTCGCAGCTATGCCTCCAAAAACATTAAATGGGAATTCGGTAGAGTGATGAAGAAAGAGGGCTCACTTCATTACTTGATTCAAATGGACAATGGTTCTGTGTGGAGACNAAAGTCAAAAGTAGGGCGAAAAAGTAAAAAGTAGGGCGAAAAAGTAAAAAGTAGGGCGAAAAAGTAAAAAGTAGGGCGAAAAAGTACAACACGACAACGTATATGTCTCGATGAAGGTGAAATATTTCTAATATTGTCCGGATGGGATGAGTACTAACGAATATGCAAATAGTCCAGTCAAATTAGCTCAAAATGGTGTCGTATCTTGCATTAAATCATGTAGTTCCAATTTTTTCAGGTATGTGTAGAAGATGGTCCCCTGAACAACGCCTAATAAAGTCCCATCGATTTCAGGCGCCGCTAACGGTGGGAGGGGCGGCAAAAGGTCACGTTTTTCAGTTTTCGGCGTTTATCTCGAAAACGGTACGTCGCACAGAAAATGTTATTCTATTCAAAATTAAAGCTGATAAAATTTCAAACCAAAATGTACATATGCATTTTTTTTCCTACGGCCAACAGTTTTGGAGCTTTAGAGTCGACAAAAAACAGTATTTTCAAAAATAAACTTTTATTCACATTTTATTGTTTACATATTTTATTTGAATTATGTTGATATTTNCGTAGAAAAAGCCACCAAAAGGACCTTCGAAGAGGGGGAGAGAGTTCAAGTTCGCAGCTACGCCTCCAAAAACATTAAATGGGAATTCGGTAGAGTGATGAAGAAAGAGGGCTCACTTCATTACTTGATTCAAATGGACAATGGTTCTGTGTGGAGACGACACTGATCAAATATTGTCATCAAATTATGGGGGGAGAGTTGTTATATAGTTTAATTTAATGTTTACTTGATTAGTTTATTTTTAGTGTTACTCAACCTGTATGTTTTGTTTATAGATTTGTTTCTCAACTGTCAAGTGTCATTGATGTAAATATAATCAATAATGGATTTTACCGTTTCTTAATGCTTATTATTTTAACTTATTATTTCTTTACTTATTATTATAACTGAAGCTATAATAGTTCCTTTCGATTCTTAATCAGAATCGGTTCCTTTCGATTCTTAATGAGATTCGGTTTCTTTCGATTCTTCATGAGAATCGGTTCCTTTCGATTCTTTATAAGAATCGGTTCCTTTCGATTCTTAATCAGAATCGGTTCCTTCCGATTCTTCATGAGAATCGGTTCCATTCGATTCTTCATGAGAATCGGTTCCTTTCGATTCTTTATGAGAATCGGTTCCTTTCGATTCTTCCTGAGAATCGGTTCCATTCGATTCTTCCTGAGAATCGGTTCATTCGATTCTAAATCAGAATCGGTTCCTTTCGATCCTAATCAGAATCGGTTCCTTCCGATTCTTGATCAGAATCGGTTCCCTTCGATTCTTCATGAGAATGGGTTCCTTTCGATTCTTCATGAGAATCGGTTCCTTTCGATTCTTCCTGAGAATCGGTTCCTTTTGATTCTTCCTGAGAATCGGTTCCTTTCGATTCTTCATGAGAATCGGTTCCTTTCGATTCTTCCTGAGAATCGGTTCCATCGATTCTTCCTGAGAATCGGTTCCATTCGATTCTTCCTGAGAATCGGTTCCTNTATTAATTATCAGTTTGAAAAAGAACAAACTGGGAAAATAAATAATTATAAGTTACTTTTTCTTTTTATTTTGTTCTTGTTCATACAGGTTTTGTTTAATTATCTGTATAAATTATATTTTTATGATTTAGTCTATAATGGTAACTATGACCCACTCCCTCCAGCAATTTTATTTTATTGGATTTGTAAAGGTTAATGTGATTCTGTATTTCGTTTGGACTGAACAATTTTTTCTAAAGAAGGGTAGAACTTAATAATGCTTTCAATTGTAGTATAAACTTTTTGAAGTGATATATTAGTAATATATTAGTTTTATCTATAATTTCTAATATTTTGCTCCAAAATGCTACTATAATAGCAGTTTTCAGTGAGCAGTGAGTTAAACTCACTCAACAACCCCTCGGCTTCAACTTTTGAAAATTATCTTCAGATATTTTACTCAAAGCATCATTAAAATTTTTGTAACGGGACACCCAATACAACACTAATAAAAATTGCCGCCCCCAAAAGGCATGCGCCCCAAGGCTATAGCCCATTTAGCATTTTGGTTAGGGTGGCCCTGACGTGGACATGTTAAATGGCATGCCTTTTTCTGGCAAGCAAGCAGATAAAAATCCTTGATGTGCCAGTTACTGGCAAATACCCTCTTTTGGCATGCAAGCTATTTCCCTAATTTTACGGCATGTGTACCTCCGCCTTAACTGTGCTAAAGACCTAAGATTTAAGATTGTATTATGTTAAAAAATAATCCTAATAAACCAGACTCTTTGGCCATAAGTTTAGTAATGCCTTAAACCCGCAANCCTTTTGATTCTTCCTGAGAATCGGTTCCTTTCGATTCTTCATGAGAATCGGTTCCTTTCGATTCTTCCTGAGAATCGGTTCCATCGATTCTTCCTGAGAATCGGTTCCATTCGATTCTTCCTGAGAATCGGTTCCTTTCGATTCTTCCTGAGAATCGGTTCCTTTTGATTCTTGGGCACGTGCCCAGGGGTGCAAGAGATTTGGGGGCGCACCTCAAAAGGTAAGGGGGCTAAACTTTGCAAAGCTAAAAATATAAATGGGAATGTGTTTAAAGTAAACCAAATACCCCTTAACATAGGTTTTGGTACCTAGATAATATATGTTTGACTAAAAACATCATATAAAATATGCACCTTAGTGGAAATTTCTCTCAAAAAGTGAATATTTATGAGAAAATATGCAATAATATGCACTTATACCCTCTTTTGGCATGCAAGCTATTTCCCTAATTTTACGGCATGTGCACCTCCGCCTTAACTGTGCTAAAGACCTAAGATTTAAGATTGTATTATGTTAAAAAATAATCCTAATAAACCAGACTCTTTGGCCATAAGTTTAGTAATGCCATAAACCCGCAATGCATGCATACTATTCAGCACAGTTTTTATTCAATTAAAGGCGTATTGAGTTTATTAAGTAAAGAGTATCAGTTTATCAGCTTACGAGCTGATAAGCCCCTGGCAACGGGATACTTTTATAATTATAAAACCAGAAAAATTAAGTAAATTAATTTAGATATCTATTATTGATAAATTATTATAGCTACTTGAACACCATCAAATCAAAACAAACATTTTATTTTTATTACAGTGGATGTGGTTGACTTAAATTAAATACAGGAAGTTTATTACAATTTTTTTTCTGCATTTATTATTAAAATCCAAGAATCGTAGATAAAGTACGGTACGCAACTCGTGCGAAAACTGAATTTTGCATTGCTCGTGTGGTTTTACTACCCTCGCTGTCACTCGGGTGCAAACTTCACACTTGCATGAAAATGCTACTTTCCGCACTAGACTGTACTTCCGCGTAATGTACTATTAAGGCTTTAGTTGCTTGAAATATTTCTTTATATCGTTAAGGTAGACAGATTAGAAAACACAAATTATTAAATATCGGCATATTATAATATGTAAAATAGATTAAAAAATGATATATAATAATGTTCTATTCAGTTTTAGGTTTCTGTACAAAGTACAAAAAGAAACCTTCTATAACGGCTCTGTCTGTCTGTCCGTTGTTTCAATTCATAAACTACTATAGCAACAAACATGAAATTTGGTACAAAAGTGCATCTCGGTATTTGAGACAACTGGACAAATTTTGGAGTCTTTAAACTTAATATTTTCAAGATAGCGGCCAATATGGTGGGTGACTGAAAAAAACTTTTAGTCACCATGACATGTTGTACATAAATTTGAAGGTCTTGAAGTGTAGAAAAAGGATATGCAACTATTAAAAGAACACACGTAATATTTTCAAGATGGCGGCCAATATGGCGGGAGACTAAAAAAAGGGTTTTAGTCTCCCACCATATTGGCCGCTAAAAAAAAGGTTTTAGTCACCATGACATGTTATACATCAATTTAAAGGTCTTGAAGTGTAGAAAAAGAATATGCAACTATTTCACTTAATAATTAAACTTAATTGTACAGAAACCAGCGATTATCGCCTCTCGTACTTACGTGAAGCGCGCCTTACTCTCTTTCCACACATAATCAAACGTTATTGTTTTTTTAACAAAGTATAAGTGTCTTCTTATCTGTATATGTAGATCTTATGCCATTAAAAGAAGAGATTTCCTATTTTTTTGCAGGATGGGAAAGAATTAGAGGTGTGTATGCGAGTAAGAGCTTTTGCTTTGTCTTTCATTACAAAATAGATTAATAACTTTAAATGTATAAATAAAGTTGATATCATTTTAACAAATTGACCCAAGATGTAAGTTCAGAAGTTCTTGAATAAATGTTGCTTTAGTTTTCACTGTATCTGAAAAGAAAATCCCTAAATTGTTGTAATTATAAATTATGCCATGTATGTGTAATTAACTATTGTATAGGTGCTTTAACCCTGTAGTCCTGAACCTAAAACAACTAAATAAATAAATTAAACAAAACGACTGACTGAGATAATAATAAACATGGACGCAAATAAAGTCTCCCTGTTACAATTTAATTTTTAAAAATTAAAATAATAAAAAAATGGATCAATCTGAAATAAACCTAATAAAAGAACTGCACTAAATAATAAAAGAAACTTCGTTCGAGATTCAGCCGCTCTTTAAATCTGTCAAACTTGTTTTGGTTTTTACAAGCCTTTATTTAACTTGCAATGATTGTATGTATGTATGTGCAGGAACTTGCATTTAACTTGCATTTTTTTTAACAATTAATAAAATAATAATGTCACGAGCTGTCGACAACTAAAAAAGAAGAATAATTTTTTTTTTAAAAAAATGCAAGTTCCTGCATAAGTATGTTCTGGTCAAATCTTACACCTGAATTTTAAAGCAGTTATCCTCAACCGATTGAATTGAAATTTTGCGTCTACGTTTAGTTTGGATGACAATTCATGGTTAGCTTAGTTACGTCATTCTAAATCAAATATGGCGTGTAGGCCAAGATGGCGTACTAGATATTTTTTAAGCTCGCCTATGATATGGGTATCAAATGAAAGGGTTTGGTGAGAAGAATACGATCGAATAAATTATTGTTTTTAAAATTTTTTTTTTTTTTATGAACTTATTTAGACGAGTTAAAGTATCAATTTAGAAAGAGTTTTAAGAAGCACAATCAAGATTTTCCCAACATTTTTTATCTTGGGCTATTTTTCGAGCTACAGTTTACAAACCATCCAAATTTCATGAAAATCAGATGAGTACTTTTGAATATATAGGTGTAAATAAATGTATGTTTGTACGCATGTGGAAGGGAAACAAATAGGCGCAGAAGGTTGAAACCTCTGTGGGAACCAACAATGAGATAATTTTGACTTATCGTCCTAATTACATTAAAATAGAACGAATAGTGTTTAAGATGTGTATGTTGTTTCACAAAAGCTGAGAGACAAACCGACAGACAGACAGTCAGACCGAAAGACAGACACGGAGCCACAAATTTTCCCTGATTTCTATCTTGGAATTTTTGAAATCGGAGACATAAACGATCGTTCTAAACGATCACACAGTTTCCGTACTCTTCGGTATGTGAGCAATAATCGGCCAGTGTGGCACACAGTGTGGCAATTAGTGTGGCACACAGTGTGGCAATTAGTGTGGCACATAGCTTCCTGAGGTACTTTGTTTATGTTTGGTTTTTACAACCCATCATTGTCTTATTTATTTAACTTTTATTCCTCCTTATTTAAAATCTGTCAAAATTGGTTTAATTTGTTTTTTGTACATGGAACAAAGTACTAATTTAGACAAATTTAATAAGCAAAGACAGTTTAAATTAATCCGGGGCTATCTGCGGGCTATTTTCAACAAACCAACCAAATTTCTTAAAAATCACATAAGTATACTTTTAAAAATTTAGATGTATATAAATGTATAAGTGGATGGTGAAGAGAAACAAATGGCTCAAGCCTTTATGGATGCAAATTATATGGGACCAAAAATGGGCTAATTCTGACCTACCATATAAATTATATTAACGTCGGATAGTTTTTATTGCTGGTTCGCAAAATTGAACGGCAGACTGACACGGGACCAAACAATTTCCTTGATGTCTGAAACGGACTTATGTTTTGGAGTTTTTGAAATCGGAGACACATAAAATGTTCATTCTTCAATACGATCTCATAGCTTCAATTACTTGAGGTGAGGAAGTAATTGCGATTTTCCGGAACTCGCGAGTAAGTAAGTCGCGAGTAAGAACAGGATAGGGTTGGAACATCGATAGGTAAACATCGATGTTTTCGATACATCGACATCCACCTGATGAGCACCGCCAACCTGATGAGCAAAAAAAATGTTCGTTGTCGTCCATTATTTAGGGTGCGATGCATCGATAACATCGAAAAAATCTCGATTTTTCGGGAAAACATCGATGTTGACCGATACATCGAAAGATCAAAATCGATGTTGAACATCGATTTTTAAAGTCCGATACATTGATGTTTTCAATATATCGACATCGATGTCCTAACCCTAGAACAGGAGTAAAATTATGTTCTGAGTAAAGGATCAAGTAAGTAAGCCTTTCTACCGACATTTTTCTTTTAATAAATGACGAATGGAAAATATAGGAAATTCCCATAAAGAAAACTTACTATCGTATACATTTACGTAAAAATATAAAAAAAAAAACAAATATGATATGATCTTGCATTATCTATATATAAGTTCTACACATGTACATTACGTAATTGTATAATTAATTATTGCTAAACCATAATAATATTGTAGCTCAATAAAATATAATTACACTAGATATACATATATAAATACTGAGTAAGATATTTACTAACTAAATGTTTATTTACGGAGAAAAGGATAATCTTTACATCAATAATTGTTTGAATGAAGATTAATTACCATTCATTTGGAAAAATAAAAATTCATTCATGTATATATTTATGTGTGTATATAAATATATATGTAGATATTTATTTACTAGTATTTTTGAATGAATACATTGATTTATGATTGGTGATTTCAATCATTAGGAAATAAGCTATTTATATAAAAATACTATAAATTTNATCAAATGTATATTAATATAATATTTATTTAAAAAATATATTAATTCATAAGTATATTTAAATCGATAATATATAATATATTAGAATATTTTAAAAGTAATATCTTAAATAAAATATAATATATTTAGTATATCGTTTTTTATTTTATTTGATGTGTTACTACAGAAATGTTTCGGTCACTTAAGTTCAGCCATGTTCAGCGAACTGATATGACTAGTTCAATGATGATCAAAAACTTGATCAAGTTTTAAAAGTGGGTCAAGTGTAGGGTCACGTTAGTTATTTTGGCTTTTTTGACAATTTTACTCGTGAATTATAACCATGTTATTAAAACATATATAATTTTATCTCTGAACCATTGTCTTATTACTCGAAGCTATACCATACTGGACTTACTTGTAACATTTTATCTTTCCAGTCAGTTCATTTTGTAATTGCTTCGGCCTTTAGCTTGGAATCTTAAGAATATAATTGTGTTCATAACGTATTTAAAGCTCGGAGTGGAGGGGAGCGGGTAACTTTTAAGTCTTCGTTACTTGCTTCACTTCAGACAAGAACTATAGCAGAAATAGAGCAACTGGACACAAACAAAGGTAAACAATAAAGTATAACAATCCAGTATAAACTAATTACAAGTAACATCGTTAACTAGTATTATCCTTCATTACTAGTAATATCGTTAATTACTAGTAATATCATACATTACAAGTAATTTTTATTTTTTTATTTTTTTATTATTATTATTTAACTTGATAGATGTGCCATTTTAATAATATGATATAGTTATTATTAGTCCAACATTTTATATTTAAATATAAACAAATAACAAATTAATACAAAAATAAAATTTAATACTTCATAAAACAAACAAAAAATTGAATTTTTCAAAACATTTAAGATAATTTAGAATGAAACGAATATAATTAATATTTAAACAGATAAAGCAATCATTGATAAGGCCTGGAGATCATTGGATGAATGATTGGACCAATTATGATTTAAAGAAAGGAGGTAATCTATCATCTTTTTTTTAATTAATCTAGATTGTATACAGTAAAGTAAACACTTATATTAAATATCTTAAACATTGGATATTAATTTNATCTCTGAACCATTGTCTTATTACTCGAAGCTATACCATACTGGACTTACTTGTAACATTTTATCTTTCCAGTCAGTTCATTTTGTAATTGCTTCGGCCTTTAGCTTGGAATCTTAAGAATATAATTGTGTTCATAACACATTTATGTTCTCATAATTGTGTTATGAACACATTTATGTTCTCATAATTTTGTTATGAACACATTTATGTTCTAAAAATTAGTGAGAAACTAAGTTGCAAACTTATCAAATATTCAGACTCTTCTTCATAAGAACATTCTTTGTTCATAATTCCACTTTAGAATACCCAATATAGAAATTGTATTCAGCTCATATTCGTTTCAGAAAAGTTATTTATTGAATACTCTTTATTATCAGAGTGCTCGTCTTTTTTTCACAAAAAAATATTTGTTATTAAATTAAACCTCAACTTTTTGTTATTTCCTCAAAACCGCGAGTACATTTAACTAACTAATTATATTCCAAAGAGACTAAATGTATTTTTTTTTGACAGAATTATTTACTAAACACCTAGATAATTGAAAATACATTTTTAAAGATTTTTGCTTCAAGGTTAGTTAAATTGAATCTTCCTTAGGCAAATCATAATTGTTTTGCATTAAAGAAATTATTGATGATAATAAACACTCTTTATAAATTCAAGCAAATGTTAATTTTTTTCGTGTTTTTCTTGACGTTAATTTTTTATTTGTTTGGTAAAAAAAATATTTACAGCGCTTAAACTGATGAAGATAATGTTAATTATTACATATTATAAGGTGGTATGGTCACGTATATTGCCATGAAACCCTTAATTATTAATTAAAGTTTTATTTTGCCTCTGTAACAGTATAATTTAATAATTTAAAATGAGTTTATTTACATTTTTTTTCTAAATTTGTTCATGACGTAAGGGCAGCCATATTTAGGTAAAATGAGGGTATCAGATATCCGGGATAGTTTTCTAGTATTAATACTATTATACTCGTGCTTACTATTATTGTACTCTGCTCTATTATTGCTACTGCTCAAAAATTTGGATACTATCTTCCATAAGGGCTTGAGGATAGAGATGGGCGTTTTCTCCTCCAAAAACCGCCTTATCTAGGTTAACCAACATCCCTTTATTTCACCTAAGAAGAATCCATATTGCTTTTAGATACTGCGACTGACTGACAACCAATTCTTGCATTTGAGAACCAGCCACTTGGCTCTGGATCTACGCCACTACCAGGCTCAACGCCCTTAACTCGCACACGTCCTTTGAGCGTTAGACCATCAAGATGTTACTGGTGTTCCTCTATCTTAAATGAATTATGCTATGAGTGCCCCACTCCACCATGGCTGTTAACTCCAACTGAGATTGACTACTCTCTTCCTAAATATAATAAGGCTAAAACTGATCCGGAAGTTATTCCGTAAGCCGTTATGAGAGAAATGAAAGATACGGTGGATAGAATTTCATTTATACTGATGGAGTATGAACTAAAAACGGATGTGGGATTTTCATCATTCGCCATTTTTCACTGCGCAATTATGGTCTTTGGGGAATGCCATTATTTTTATTCTGTCTAAAGAGGAAAATGTATGGGTTATCTGCTCTGGCTCGGCCAGTGAAATAATAGCGTTGCAGGACACTTTTTCCACTGACCTCCTGGTAATTGGTAATTCATTGGTAATAGGACCCTAAGATCAGCAAGAGCAGATCTGCGTGAATGATGAGAAGGGCAGACTTTTCTTGCTGAATAACTTCATCACAATGAGCCGATTACCTGTCCTCCAAATTTCAGTTGAAGGGATCCGAGCAAATTACAGTGAATTACGTCTGGCCACTTACGCCTCACCCACATATAAATTTTGCTAGGTTTGTGGCCAACGTGTCTTAAATTCTGAGAACCAGATGTCACTATGCAGCAGCTAATAACTGAATATTCTGCTTCGGTCGGCAAGACAAAATTTGAACACAAATTGGCCGAGTCTGAGATCAACCCTAATGTGCCAAATAAGTAGGCATATACTTTTTATCATTAACTGTATCTGAGGTTAAGAAGTAATAAATTTATTTATTACTACGTTTTTATTTGCTTGCTTTCTTGTTTGTTTGTTTGTTTGTCCAGTACACATTTTACAATCGATTTTTAACTAACTTCCTTAGTAGCTAAGCATATGAAACGTATAGAATAGCTCAGATCACAATTACAATGCAATATTTTAATACTTTTAGCTATCTTACAGCAGAATTTAATTTGTTTTTAGCAAATGTTGCTGCATGGAAAGTTAGTTCGGAAAAAAATCCGCAAGTTATTTTATTTGTTTTGGCATGATCCTTATTTATGATCTTTATTTTGACGGGTTTCAAATTTATTATTTATGACAACAAAAAATTAAAAACTTACTATATAAAAAGTTCTTTTTATCTTGAAATTGTATAAATTATTGTCAAAAGGAAAATATAATTAGTTCACACCGCTAATGATCCACGTGAAGTTGAAGCGTTCATCTAGAATATTGTATTATGAATGAGTTCTTACAGCAAAAACCTTTATAGGATAATTAAACAGGTGGTAAAAAAGTAACGGATATCGGAACAGACATCCATAGAGAAAGGTTAATCAGATTATGTTGTATACGTAGGGAAAGAAGCCCTTCGTATTCTTAAATATAAACTAAGCTGACGTGTTATTCCTTATCAAAAGCTTGAGCTTCAACAGAAAAGATCGCTGAGCAATACATTTTTTTTAAATAATAAAGGAAATTATATTGTACAACAGTGGCTAAAACAATGATAGCCAAGGTAATAAGTTAAAGAAACGAATGTCGAGTGCTAACGAGTAAATGTAAGTTATCATAGAGGATTTCAACAAATACACTCTCTACTTAACACTATCAACAACGCTGACATCTAAGCATTTGTGTTATAGACATCCCCGGTACAAAATACCCATTGTGTAATAGATACATATGTAAAGAGTTTTAATGATATTTCTAGATTTAGATTGTGTAAAAAACCCTTAACATAAACAGCTTATATGCTAAGCTAACAATGCCTTATTTAATGATGCAGTAGAAGCCAATCAAAAATGAGTATTTTACTACGTTTTTAGTAGCTTGCTTTCTTGTTTGTTTGTTTGTCGAGTACAAATCTTGCAATCGATTTTTAACTAACTTCCCGAGTAGCTAGACATTTGAATCTTTTAGACTAGCTCAGAACACGATGACAATGCAATATTTTAATAATTTTAGCCATCTTTCAGGAGAATTTAATTCTTTTTCAGCAAATTTTGCTGTATGGAAAGTCAGTTCGGAAAAAATCCTCAAGTTATTTTATTTGTTTTGACATGACCCATATTTACGTTCTTCATTTTGACGGGTTTCAAATTTATGATTCATGACAGAAAATTTAAAAACGGAGTACATAAAAAGTTCTTTTTATCTTGCAATTATTTCTTCCCAATTCTTCCCAATTCTTCCCAAATCGGAAGCTATATGATCGTAAACGTTCTGAAGAACTAAATATTTTTCGGTTATGATTTATTATTCTGTTGATCCCNTTCATTACAGAAAAGTTAAAAACGGAGTATATAAAAAGTTCTTTTTATCTTGCAATTATTTCTTCCCAATTCTTCCCAAATCGGAAGCTATATGATCGTAAACGTTCTGAAGAACTAAATATTTTTCGGTTATGATTTATTATTCTGTTGATCCCTTATTTTTTAACTTTCCTCTAATTTCTTAAGTCTTTTAGGGATGAAGTTATAAAAAAAACGTTGTTATTTTTTATAACATTTTTTTTATTAGCAAATTTTCGCCCACACCTAGGCATCTTCAGGCCTTCATCATTGTAACATGGAGTCTTCAAGAGTTAGAAAGAAAGGATTGGGAGTGAGTAACAAATACTCCACACATTCTCTAGTTACTGAACTCTGGTGGTATTTTACCTCCATTTTTATTTCATTCCCTCTATTTAAATATATTTCGAAATCCATTTCAGACATCAGGGAAAATATTTGGTACGGTCTATGTCAGTTTGTCGCTCATTTTTTACAGACCAACAAATCTTGAAAACAACTCCTCTGATATTAATGACATTTGAAAGTCATAATTAGCCCATTTTTAATTCCATATAAGTTTCTAACTTCTACGCTTATTTGTTTCTCTTCCACATATACGAAAAAATCATATACATATATACTTACATCTATAAAAAAACTCGTCAGATTATTATAAAATTTGGATGGTTTGTTGAAAGTTGCCCGCATATAGCACCAAATTAATTTCAATCATCTGAACTCTTTAGATTTTGCCAAATTGATTTTTTATACATATAAAAATTTACTGCGCCAGTTGATGTAGCGCATAGCTTCCTCGCAACCTATTACATACTTAATTGATTTTATGCGTTTAATTTATTTTCTTCCTACCATTTTTTTTCTTAAATTTGTCTTTTTTTTTCTTTTTTTTTTCATTTCTTACATGAATTAATGTAATGATTAAACAAAAGTTAGAGTGCAGATGGTTGAAATTAATCTGGTACTATCTGTGATATATTTTCGACAAACCATCTAAATTTTATAAAAATCAGATGAGTACTTTTGAAGAAATATGAGAAAATAAATGTATGTTTGTGAGCATGTTGGAGAGACAAAAATGGGCGCAGCGGGTTGAAACTTATATGGGACCAAGAATGGGCTAATTATGACCTGACATACTCATTTCATTAAAATCGGACGTGTAGTTTTTAAAAAAATTTAGTTTGCAAAACACGAGCGACAGACAGACACGAAACCAAAAATGTTCCCTGATATCTGAAACGGATTTCTGTCTTGGAATTTTTGAAGTCGAAGACATAAAATATGCGTCCTTCAGAACGATCACAACGCGGAAGTAATAAAAACCATTGTGATAGAAGGGAGTAATTAAATTAAATAAATTAAACATTAATAGGTTGTATAAGCTAAACAATTATTAAAGTACGGTATAGTACGAGATGAAGGTTAGTACCATACTAAAGACAGTATGTCATCAGGACATAAAAAATTATAAATATTTAACAACTACTACAATAAAAATAATTGCTTTAATAATAAAGATGATAAAATAGTATATTTATAATCTTTATTAATGAGAAGTATGAATCGGTTAAGACCGACAAATACTTTCTGATAAATAGCTTCTAAAAGATAATATTTAATAACCATATATAACAACATATGATTTATTTCCATACAACGTGCGTATTGAATTAAAAATTTCTTTGTTATAATAAAATCAGTCAATACATAATATAAAAAAAAAAATTGAAGACAATTAAACACTTCGTAACTTAAGCAATTATAGTTTATTAGAGAATATCGATAAGTGTAAATTACGTTTATTCTAAAAAAAAATTGTTTGTTAAGTAAATAATCTCGTAATAGTCTTATCACAGCTTAATTATTCCAGTAATCAAAGAAATTATTGTAGTTATCAAATTAAGCGATTCAATATTGCACGCTTAAATTAAGTTAATTATTATCATTTAAAAAAATAAAAATAAATAAACTAACTTTTCAATTAAGTTACTGCACTCTTGTTGAGCAAATTTTGCTGTATGGAAACTCAGTTCGGATAAAATCCTCAAGTTATTTTATTTGTTTTGACATGACCCATATTTACGTTCTTCATTTTGACGGGTTTCAAATTTATGATTCATGACAGAAAAGTTAAAAACGGAGTATATAAAAAGTTCTTTTTATCTTGCAATTATTTCTTCCCAATTCTTCCCAAATCGGAAGCTATATGATCGTAAACGTTCTGAAGAACTAAATATTTTTCGGTTATGATTTATTATTCTGTTGATCCCTTATTTTTTAACTTTNTCATCTGTTTATGTCGTGCCCGAAGCAGTGCATTCTAATCTCGAATTGAAAGAAGGCCATATTTTCAAGGTATATTGCAAAATATCAGCTGGTGCACTGTTTTAAGACTTATTCTCGTTTATTCAGAGGTTATTTTTATTACGTCATTATTTATTTTTATTGATATGACTCACTGGAATGGATTTATATTTATGTGTAAAATTTAATCTTATCCAAATTAGTCGTAATCTTTATAAGTAGATGAAGATTGCGGAGGAGGAGGTAGTTATAACAGTTGGCTCGCCCTTCTACAATATTTCTTTTTACGATTTTGCATATATCTTGATTTATTTTTCTAAAAGCCACACTTTAACACTTTTTTACTTTTTCATAGAAAGAGAACATATTATGATTTTCACGTTTTGAGGCCCCCTGAATCCAAAAAAGTGGTTTTTATAAAAATATCTGATATCTGTCCATAGTCTGTCGTCTGTGCAGACGCGTGGAGCTTAAACTATACTGGGCCGATTTTGACGAAATTTGGTATATATGTTCAGAAAAATCACACCCCGAGGTGAAATCGAGAAATGAATTTTAGTGCTTTAAATTTGTATTTGTGTCCATTAACTTGACCCCCAAACCTCCATACGAAAAAACGTCCGACGATTTTGATTAAAAAATTCTAAAATGTAGTCCATTTAAATACAAATCTAACGATAAATGCCGTTTTCCCGGGAAAAATCTAGTTCCGGAGAAATAGCTTAAAACGCGGACGGAGAGAGCCCGGGTTCGATTCCCCGCCCGGGAGAAGTTATTTTTATGGTAAATTTTAATGAAATGCTCAGTAATATGTAATTAAATCTACTTACGAAACCTAATAAATGGGAAACACTGGGCTAAGTGAATATGAATTCGTATATGAGAAAGTTTGTCTGAGTTGTCTCGGACCGATTTTTTTTAAATGTTGTGGCGAGGTTTTAAAATAATTTAGCTAATTTCTCATAATAGGGTCACACTGTCGATATTCATAAATTTAATGATAATAAATGAATATTTATGAAGGTTAGCAAATAAAACTGTAAATTAAAGTCTTCAAAATATCGTGAAAAACTTCCAATGATTAACTTAGATGGAATGCGACCAGTTTAGTAAAATTATCTATCACCTGATTCTTTTAAACAAAAATCTTTTGCGCCTTGTTTTTAAATTAAATTTTCCGGTTTACTTTTTTTAGTTTTTTTTTTTTTTTTTCTTCTTCTTCTTCTTCTTTTAGTCTTTCAAGTTCAGTTTTTTTTTGTTTTTTTGCAAATTTCAGATTATCGTTTTGGCTCTTATAATCACAGGCTCATTTATAGGTTATGTTTGAGAAAAGAATTTTAAAATAATAGGGAAGAAAATAATTAAATAAAAAAAAAAAAAAAAATCTTACTCATCGAATGATGGTTAAGTCAATGGCCCTAATATTAATTTGCTTGACGAGTTAATAATACTAATTATAGACCTGCGGATTAAAAAAGAAAAAAATTCAGACGCGGAGCATCTCGAAACTTTTCAGCAAGCAGTAGATATTAAGATAATTTGTAATATGGAGAACTTATTTATTTCATAGATAGATAAAATTGATACGAGGTTCAGCTCAATCGGTAAAATAGCGGCAGGAAATTATGCTGAAATATTTAGGAATTATTTTATATTCAATAAAGAAGGAATTATATATAATATTTATTAAAGTATAATTTAATTACAATCAGCGAAATAGTAGCGTTAAATTTTAAAGTTCAAACGTTGGTTTAAAAAATAAAAATTAAAAAAAGGGTTTTTACAACTTTTTTACGAGTATTATGCAAATTGTATTCTTACCTATTAGTTTTCATGGAATTTGACTTTTAAAATGTTAAATGGGCGTCATTTTGAAATTTGATGAATTTGAAAACTAATAGTTTAGGAAATTTTAGATATCGGAGTTAGTAAGACATCTGTCAAGTTTCCTAAAAAATATCCTAAAGGGTTTTTTGAAATAAAATTTTTCCCCCAAAGAAATACAAAATGACGGATTGCTGCTAAATTAAGCCGAAATCAAAAAAAAGTTACTGAGCATTATCAACTTATTTCAACATGTAAAACTCGGTTCTGAATAGTGCCACCCTGTATAAGCAAGAGCTATAAGCATAAGCAGCTAGAGCTATAAGTATAAGCAGCAAGAGCTAAAAACTATAAGCAACTAAAGCTGTGTTCTGATTTGTTGATATAACATTTAACTAAATAAACCTTAGGCTACGGTTTAAATATTCCTTAAACTAGACTTCTATCCTATCACAACTTTTTATAATAAAATATCCTTCACTTAATGAGTCTAATTGGTTTATCTACTATAACATATGTTTAATTTATTTTTATTAAAACATCTGTTATCGGCCTATATTGAAAAATTAATTGTTTTACCGTCATTTTATGAAACTTACTTAAAGTGGAAGAACAGTAGTACATAGAGCAAAACTATTATCATTTATACTTTTTCATTGTTATTTACTATTGGTTAAAAAAAAGAGATTTAAAGTAACCTATTCAATCAAAACAGAAATTTCCGTAGATGCTTTTTAGGTTACTTTAAGGAATTAAACAGATGTTAAAAGGAATCAGCTGATAGAATAAAGGAACTAATAAAAAGTAAAGCGGCTATGTAATTAAACACCTGAGACTGCTAAGAGATGGAGTTTACATTTATTTAGACTAAGGACTAAAAATAGAAGTATAAAATCCAGATATATTTTTTCTAAAATGTCTTTTATTCCATGACAGAACCAGAGCTCAATTGTTTGATTAAAAGTAAGTTTTAAGCAATTCCATTATCTAGTTTATTTAATTTTTTATTAAATCTCAAATTATCTCGTTCCAAACATAACAGTTTTTTAGCAAAATGAAAGAAAAAATATCTCTATTTAAATTTTGGTATTGTATTAGTTTAAAGTGGGCTACACACCTTCAGTTTATTTGTGCAGTTATCTGTCGTTAATAACTGAGTGAAATATGCACGTTTAGTTTATCTGAACTGAAGGTGTGTAGGATACCGTTCGATTTATCTTTAGTTGTGTCTTCTCTTGGTTTCTAAGTGTTTTCTAATAAAATGTACAAAATCATTGCAAAAGAGAGTTCGGATGCGCATCAGACTTTTTATCTGCGTGAAAACTTGTCCAAACTGCGCACTTCAACACAATTTATCGCTCAGACATGACGTCTCACGAGATTATTATTAATAATATTGATCGAAACGTTGGTAAATAAGGAAATTTTTCCTGAAGTCCGAAAGGTTATGCTCGGGCTCGGTTCTATACTAAGTTATGGAACCGCACAAAACAATGGATTTTTATGTATGTTTCTTAACTAGTGATGCGGTGCATAAAGAACTCGCGTAGAAATGTTTTTAAATCAGCCGTATTGCCTTAATATGTTCTCAATAATGATTTCAGGATAATATTTCAGAGAAAACCTGGCATTCTTATTCAACCTGAAGAAAGCATTAAAATTATTTTGTCTATTATCTTTATTTAATAATATTATCGCAGGCTCGCTACGCTCNTTAGCCCCCTTAAGTCTCTGACGATAGATTTTTTATTATCAATATTGTTTGAATTATATTCATACTTGTATTATATTTTAAATATTATTAATAAAGTATTCAAAGTCAGTCTGTAGTATTTGTAATAAGCATCTGTTGATAAGAATATGTGAGTGTACTACCCCATTGCAATGAATTTTAGTTTAAATCAAATTATAATTGTTATTAACAACGGGAGACAGACAGAGAAAAATAGACATAAGCGCCGGGACTCGAACCATGGGCCTCTATATTTCCAGTACAGCGCTCTTACCACTGAGCTACACTTAAGTTTAAATTCCTCTGTCAATAACGATACCTAATCCCGAATTTAGTTTTCAATTGGTTCGAGGCCCGGCGCTGGAGTCTATTTTTCTCTGTCTGTCTCCCATTGTTAATAATAATTATAATTTGATTTAAATTTTCCTTAGTATTTAAGTTTTGGTAGTATATATACTACCAAAAGCTTAAAAATGAATTTTAAGTGCAACTCGTAAATTTTTGTCATTAACTCTAGTTCTATTCAATATTTTTTTATGAAACCAAGCCTAAAACATGCGCAACACGTTAATGTTAGCGCACACTACTATGAAGAGAGTAATGGAAGTCAAACTGGTGGCGATAGACAGACATGAAGAGAGTTAAGACTGGATTCGGTTTTTCGTAATGTATGAGATGAAAAAAACATCGAAAATTTTCAAAATTTTTAACAATGTACTGATAAAACTTAGGTTACATCTCTTAGTCTCGTTCGAAACAACTTTCTCTGTAAATTAAGAACAAGAACTATGATTAGCAACTGAAGATTATTAGCAAATGACTAGCAAACAAAAAAAAAAAAAAAAAAAAAAAAAAAAAAAAAAAAAAAAAAAAAAAAAAAAAAAAA
>KZ652495.1:43378-59252 GCA_001010745.2 Gerris buenoi | reverse complement strand
ATATATATATATAACTCTGCAGCCCTAAAGTATTTACTGAATCTTAGTCTATTGGCAACTTGTTGTAATTAAGCCACTTATTAGATTCGTTCCAAAAAAAAATAAACATCTAATACCAGTGTAGACCAAATGCTTCTTCCCAGCTTTTATAAGAATAAATTGCATGATAAAAATAACTTTTTATATACTACGTTTTTTAAATTTTCTGTCATAAATCATAAATTTGAAACCTGTCAAAATGAAGATTGTAAATATGGGACGTCAAAACAAATAAACGAACTTTCCATGTACGAAAACTAATTAAATGGGGCAGGGGGGCGCAACACATGACTTTGACCCGGGCGCCTGAACCCCTAGGGACGGCCCTGCTCGCATGAACAGATCGAGGAGGGAATTGAGATATCAGGTTATGTTAATCTTTTCCACTTTTTAGTTGTTTGATTTCGTTAGTTTCCGTTTCTTTTTTACTATTTTTTTGGTATTTTTATTACTTTGCTTTGTAAGTTTCATCGTACGTTTCCGTTACCTCAATTTTGAAACACTTCCCGTCTTTCAATCTTCCCCAAATTTTGCACATGGAAAAAATTAAAGTGAAGAATACAGACCAAAAAAGAAATTTTTGAAAATAAGACCAGTTTTTTAAAATGGTATTTTTATATTGATTATACCTTTTTATCTACGATTGATGCGAAATATCAATTTTATCTCTGTTTAGATAAACAGACATTGTTTTTTTTTTTGTTTTTTTTTCGATATTGTATTCATTGGGCATGCGCGTTTATAAGTCTTCACCTTAACGAATGAACACACGATCAGCGTGTTTGTGTACAAAACAAAACTAATTTGCTGTTTCTTTAATAATTAAAGTAACTGTTTACATCGAGTTTTTAGTGAATAACAATGAGTGATATAGGTGATTATGACGAAAATAAGGAGTGCAATACGCCTCCCGAAATAATTAATTCGGCACAAAATGCAACTAATGGAATGCACTTAATGTCATCTTTATCAAAAGAGAAATACGAACTTACATAGAGGAAGTTTATTATTTATTTTTTCTGTCTTTATTATTAAAATTTAACAATCGTAGATAAAGTACGATGTATGCAACACGTTCGAACACTGCATTTTGCTTTGCTCGTGTGGTTATATTACCCTCGCTGTCGCACGGGTGCACAAACTCCACACTCGTAAGCAAAATGCTACTTTCCGCACTCGACGCGTAATGTACTATTTTCTGGAGCCCATGTTCCAGGGTGGTGAGATATGTTCCACACTAATGATTGCAAAGATAGATGTGTAAAGTAACTGATTCCTCCGTCATTTAATGATCTAATACTGTTGAAAATGAAATAAGGATATTAGTTTTATTACATTTTTGTTATTATATCATCATACAAATGATTCAAGGCCATTCCGGATGATTGATGAGGGCCATGTAATGAACTGTTGCATCGGTCCCGTCATCTACAATGCCTTCAGTTAACGGTTTGAGAGGTGACGCCAATTCATCCCCTTTTTTCTTCTTGTCTTTTGACGGTTTAGCTTTCTTTGCTGCGACGTCAAAGCCGAGGAAAGCGCTAAGGGTAGGTATATCTTGGGTTAAATCGTCCAAGATATTTCCGTAAGTGACGTCAGCCGATACTAAGGCTTCCAAATTATTCCGAGCCGATACTACTGTTGATTCAATGGGCGTACTCTCACTTTCCATACGGACAACTCTAACCATATCACCTATACACAAACAAATTTGTCGATCAATTATATTATGAAATAAATTTAAAAACTAATGTCTAAAATTAACTCAACTATAGCGAGATTAGGCCATTTTATTAGGTCGTCTTTTATCCAAGNAAAAAAAAAAAAAAAAAAAAAAAAAAGTCCCCCCTCCCTCTAGCCCAAATTCCTCCCTCTAGAACCTTTTATTTAAAAAAAAAAACTAGGGTATCAAGAAACAATAGTGCCAATTTTCAAAACTCTGGGATTTTATTCTTTCCATTGGCTTTATTGTTCCTTATTTGACTGGGTTATTTTTACTACGTTTTTATTAACTTGCTTTGTTGTTTGTTTGTTTGTTTGTCCAGTACAAGTCTCGCAATCGATTTCTAACTAACTCCCGAGTAGCTAGACATTTGAAACTTTTAGAATAGCTCAAAACACGATGATAATGCATTTTAATACTCTTACTCTTATCTATCTTTCAGCAAAATGTAATTCGTTTTCAGCAAATTGTGCTGTATGGAAAGTTAGTTCAGAAAAAATCCACAAGTTATTTTATTTGTTTTGGCATGTCCCATATTTACAATCTTCAATTTGACAGATTTCAAATTTATGACAAAAATTATAAAAACGTAGTATATAAAAAGTTCTTTTTATCTTGCAATTTTTTATTTTTCTATTACATCAAGAAAATATACTTATTTACTGCAGCTATTTTCTCTTAAGAAAGTTCCACCGGTTATGCAACTATTGCATCCACGTGTATGCGATTGAATAGTTAACAATGGCTGATATGTGTGTCAGAATATAAACTGAGCTGCTTCCTAGAGGGAAAGCAGAAAAGCCAGCCAAGGTTTTACTTCTGCTAGCGGTCACTAGAACGCATGCCACTATTGATTTTCCAACCGCCCTCTAATTAGCCCGTATTAACCTTACTTAAACTTCTCTCTACTCTATATATATATATATATATATATATATATATATATAACTCTGCAGCCCTAAAGTATTTACTGAATCTTAGTCTATTGGCAACTTGTTGTAATTAAGCCACTTATTAGATTCGTTCCAAAAAAAAATAAACATCTAATACCAGTGTAGACCAAATGCTTCTTCCCAGCTTTTATAAGAATAAATTGCATGATAAAAATAACTTTTTATATACTACGTTTTTTAAATTTTCTGTCATAAATCATAAATTTGAAACCTGTCAAAATGAAGATTGTAAATATGGGACTTCAAAACAAATAAACGAACTTTCCATGTACGAAAACTAATTAAATTCTGCTGAAAGATGGCTAAAAGTATTAAAAAAATGCATTGTAATCGTGTTCTGATCTATTCTAAAAGTTTCAAATGTCTAGCTACTCGGGAAGTTAGTTTAAAAATCGAATGCAAGATTTGTACTTGACAAGCAAACAAACAAACAAACAAGAAAGCAAGCTATTAAAAGCGAAGTAAAAAATCTGTCCAACACTCAGTTCATGTACATTTCTGAAATAAAATTGCATAATAATATAATATACTTTGATTTGATAAATTTCTTATTAAACTTATTAATGAATTAATACAATGAAACAGTCTGTCCACGTCAAATAATCTTAATTAATGTGGAAGACTCCGTTTCTTTATATTCATTAAAATGACCTCTATCAACGCTGTTATTCCTGAAGTATTTAAATATTGTTTAATAGCTGATTGTTTAAATTTCATGTTTGTTTTGCTGCTGTATCATATTTATTTTTCAATAATACCTCGAATACTGAAATATCCCCCCGAAAAACCACTTGCGAGTAGGTATTTTCAAATTTGTATTTCTACAGTCAGATTTAACAAATAGAATCTGTCAATCAATCGTCGAAATTCTAATGTATTCTATGTACTACTAAATAGACTTTATTAAAATATAGTAATAATGACTATATTAAAAGTCATCTTTTATATTTTAAACAACGGTACTTCTTTAGATAGTTACTCCCCTATTTGTTTTTTAGAATATAAAGGACTTTAACTAAATAACTATTAAGTCAAAGTGATGTTTAGTCCAATGTACGTTGGGACAAAGGAATATTATTTTTATAAGGGGAGTAACAGTCTAAAGAAGGACATCCTGTGCACCTTCTTTAGATTGTTACTCTCCTCTGTTTTTTTTATAAGGGGTAACAATCTAAAGAAGTGCCCAAACATCAACTCAAAACATAAAATGTCATGCCTCAACATATATTTATATACAAAGGGAAGATTACTATGTATAACCTAAAGAAAAGTTGCTTTTCATCTATAACAGTGTAACCAAAATCTACACAACTGAAATATACTGAATCCAATTAAAATAAAAACTTTTTCTAAGAAATTTTTTGCCTACCCAAAATCTACGAAATGATGACCAATTTCAATTTGTATCCAAGTTTTGTGTTTTCGAGTTAATGTTTTGGGTTGTTCAGTACTCTCTCCATGGTCACAATTTTTCCTGCCCCCAAGCTCCCTAGCTCTGCTTTTTTGGGGAAGTAGACATGTATAATTTATTAATTTGTTAGTTTTGTAACTAATTTTTTGGATTCTCAATTTAATAAAAATAAAAAAGTTTAAAAACTTAGTATGCTTGATCTCCTGTTGAAGTATCTAATCGTACATTACACGTCGAGTGCGTAAAGTAGCATTTTGAAAGCGAGTGTGGAGTTTGCACCCGAGTGACAGCGAGGGTAGTAAAACCATACGAGCAATGCAAAATGCCTTTTTCGCATGAGTTGCGTACCGAACTTTATCTACGATTATCTTATTGCGTAGGCTTCCGCGGTTAGTGTCATCATTAAGTTCTAGGTCTTCCGGTGGTGACCGCGTCATGTTCGTAGAATTTTCCGACGTTTCGCCTCCTATGCTGGAGGCATCTTCAGGGTTGTACATGTTGCTCTACTGCTAGGGACAACGTGGACTAGTCCTCTAGTCCACGTTGTCCCTAGCAGTAGAGCAGATGCCTCCAGCATAGGAGGCGAAACGTCGGAAAATTCTTCGAACATGACGCGGTCACCACCGGAAGACCTAGAACTTAGTTTATCTACGATTGTTGGATTTTAATAATAAATACAGAAAAACTGAAACTTCTGCTTTAATCAAACAAACAGCAAATTAGTTTCGTTAAACGTAAACAAACACGCTAATCGTGCGATAAGGTGGATTATGAAACGCGCATGCGCAATGAATACAATTAAAAACAAATTATTTTTACGCATCTAAACAGAGGTAAAATGTTTATACAGTAAAATTGCTAAAGTGGTCACCCGTTTATATTATGACCACCTGGTCAATGTGACCACTTTTTCATGGTCCCCTTCATACTTCCCTGTACATTTTCTTCTGCTTATTGTGACCATCTGCCTAAGGTGACCACTTTTGGTCGGTCCCTTTGGTGGTCACTTTATCCAGGTTTTACTGTATTTCGTATCAATCGTAGATAAAGTTAGTAAAGTTTAGTAATTGTAACCTCTGCTAACTTAGTTTCGTTATTATATCGTTTGTCCTATTTGTCTCTCATATTCAGTCATCTTTTTTATGTGGGTCGATTTAGGGTAACTTAAACCGAATCAATAATTTTTTAAATGGTTCTATTTCGTCCCTCACCGGGACATAATCATTTCTAGTTTTTTTAAAATATCATAATGTTAAACATTTATGATTTTTGATTGGTTTCGTCAATTTCTGCAATATTTTCCCTCATTTATTAAAACATTAATTTAATTTATAACACATTGCAATAAAGAATTTATAAATAACTAAAATGAAAAACGGATACTTTCAACATTATAGTAGCATTTATGTAAACAAAATGTCATTATTCATTTAGTTTATGTTTATATTCAATATTGACAATTTCCTGCCCTATAGTTGTAAAATCTTAACGCATAAATTCAGCCCTATATTCCATCTTTTAAAACGTTTATAATAGTTCCAGAAACTTCATTAATTACATATTTCTCTGTTTGATTTCTAAAAATTATATTATTTCATTCTTATACCATTCTTTAGACACAATTAAATTAATAATAATTATAATAAAATTAATATATAGTAGTAGTGGTAGTAGTCTAATAGCCTACTTCCAACTAGAACAGGTAGGACGAACCACTTGTTCTAACCTTGCAATTAGGCCCTTTTTACGCCCCGTGGTAGAGAGTTCCAGCCACCTCACACATCATACATTTGTACATTGTACCGCTGAAGCGAGTATGATGTGATCAATAGTGAGCCATAAGCCATATAAATCAGAGCGTCACGGCGAGGAATCGAACCCCATTTCGTTCCGCTCATGATTCAGTGCTGGCCGAGCAGACGTGGTAAGTAATTTAACCCACACGGCTACGCTGGCTCCCAAAATTAATATATAAGTAATACTATATATTTAAAGCGGTTTTTATAAAAGCATGGTTATATATATTTCAGGTAACACATTGGCAGAGTCCTCGGATGCATGCATACTTTCCTGCATTGAACAGTTTTCCATCTATGCTTGGAGATATGTTGGCAGATGCTCTTAACTGCATATCTTTCACTTGGGTAATTATTAACAAACAATCAATTTATAAGTTATAGCGTCTAGTTTTAAAATTGAAAGATTTTTTTTTTTTTTTTTAAATTAAGCACAAATATTTAAAACTAAGAAATATATAAAAAGAAACTACATAAAGGCATTGTCCCAGCCTTCATATGGTACAGACATGTTTCGGTTTTTTATCGTAGCTCAAATGGTAAAAGTTGGCAAATAAGGAGTTTTCACATTTATTTTACTACGTTTCTAATAGCTTGCTTTCTTTTTTGTTTGTTTGTTTGTCCAGTACTAATCTGGCAATCGATTTCTAACTAACTACTCGAGTAGCTAGACATTTGAAACTTTTAGAATAGCTCAGAACACGATTACAATGCATTATTTTAATACTTTTAGCCATCTTTCAGCAGAATTTAATTCGTTTTAAGCAAATTTTACTGTATGGAAAGTTGGTTCGGAAAAAAATCCGCAAGTTATCTTTGTTTTGACATGTCCCATGTTTACTATCTTCATTTTGACAGAGTTTCAAATTTATGTTAAATGAAAGCAAATTTAAAAACGTAGTATATAACAAGTTATTTTTATCTTGTAATTACATATGTTCTAGTAAGATTAAATTAAGTAAATAAAACATTGTTTCTAGAAGTGTTACATATAAATTCACTCTTCGTTTACTGTTGAACATGATTCAAGATATAATACAGGTTATGTAAATTTATATAAATATAAGTGAGAAATATGCATAGTTTAGCAATGTAATTATGTACACGAGATGGATAGTAATCCATTTGAATGTATTTGTTGTTATCATTATTTTTTAGTCCGAAAACTATAAAACCATTACTGTGAGGCTTTAATAATTTCATGGTGTATACAAAATAAATATATACCAATAATAATGTTAAAATTAGGGATAATTATTTGATTACCTGTCACTCTTAGATCACTAGATTGACCAGCAATACTTATAAACAATGTGAACTAGTCTATCTTTAAAAAAAACTCAAAAAAAAGCAAATTACGTTCGATGTTCTCACGGCATGTATTATAATATAATATGTAATATAAGTAGGTATATTTTATTAATAAAACTATTATAACTTATTTTAGTAATAAAACTATTTGTTGCAGTGAGTAGAAAATTATAAAAATAACAATATGATTTTATAATATGTTCGTAGAGAACTATACATATGTTATATTTTAGAGGTTCTCATTATAAATTCTACTATTCGTATTATTAATAGTCCAGGAAATAGCGTGCAAAAAAGTGTGTGACTAACATCAAGCTAGAATTTGTGTTGTAATTAAATCTTTTGGTGCCTTTTAAGCTTTAAGGACATAGTCCCGCCATTTTTTGTGGACATTTTTATGATCCTGAATACGAAATTAGTTAGTAGACCAAAAGTCAAGTTGATGATAGTTTGTCACTTAATACGTAACCTCTTTGATTTGGAGTAAATATTTGACTAACTAACCCATGAAGTGACAAACTAACATCAACTTGATTATTGGTCTACTAAAGTTCGTACTCAGGATCATGAAAAATACATTGTCCACCATAAAGGGACATGGCCGCTCTCCACCGGTTTTTTTTTTGTTTTTTTTTAATGCCTATTGCCAAGCTATGTCCCGCAGACGAACTTAGCCAATCAAATATTCTTGAAAGGCACAAAACATTTACGTTAAAAATTTAAGTTGATGTTAGTAATTCATTTTTTACGATTTTGGTAGTATTCATACTACGGAAAGATTGAATTTTAATTTAAATCAAATTATAATTATTATTAACTACGGGAAACAGACAGAGAAAAACAAGCTCCAACGCCGGGATGTTAGTCTGAAACTTCTTTGCACGCCTGGTCTATAATGCAATTTATTAGTTGTACACCTCGAATCGTAATCATAAACCTGCTGGAAGATAGAATTATTAGAAAATAGAATTAACCTATATGGAAATTCTATCTTCTAAGTTAGATGTTTGTTTCGCAACTTCCTCAATTGTATTTACTGGAACTTCCTATTAGTTTAGACTTTAGTACTTTAATAAACAATTCCTCAATACAATATGTATTGCTTAAACAGGTAGTTGTATTTGCTAAACAATAATATATTTAATCAATTTCAGGCTTCATGTCCTGCGAGTACTGAATTGGAAACAGTTGTGATGGATTGGTTAGCCAAACTTCTAGGACTACCTGATTTCTTCCAGCATTCATATGGAAAAGGAGGTGGAGTTATTCAGGTATAGATTTCATAAATTGTCTTTTTTACATCTTTTATTTAACTTGCAATGTATGTATGTATGTATGCACGTTCGGGTCAAATCTTGCAACTGAATTTTAAAGCAGTTATCCTTAACTGATTAAATTGAAATTCTGCGTACACGTTGGAAGTTTGGATGACAATACATGGTTAGCTAAGTGACGTCATTCTAAATCCAATGTGGCGGACAGTCAAACAAAATGGCGGACTAGTTATTTTTTAAGGACGCCCATGATATGGGTATCTGCTGAGAAGAATACGAATAAAAGCTTGTTTTTAAAAATGTATTTTTGATAAAATTTTTTTTGTTTCCCGTAGTTAATAATAATTATAATTTGATTTAAATTAATTTTTTTTTTTCTTTTCAGTTTTGTAACTGAATCTGTCTTCAGTAGAAGAAAAACTTAAATTTTATGAAATATGAGATCTTATGATACAGGAATTTTTTTGGTTCCGTTCACATTGTGATATTTCAGATCATCTGCTTGTATTTGTATGATCTGATCTGCCGCTTGCTTTACATAAATTAATTAAAACACTCACTTGAATTTAATGTGATTTTTAAAATGATTTTTCTGCAGACAACCGCAAGTGAATCGACTCTTATTTCATTGCTCGCTGGAAGAACTGAAGCTATTCGACGATTTAAAGAAACAAATCCAGATATGAAACTAGAAGATTCGGAAATCAACAGCAAACTTGTAGCTTACTGTTCAGACCAGGTTTGTACTCATATAATTACTAGAATGTTTATTAAATTTGATTATTTTAGCAAACACTTTTTAAACCATCCGGAGACACATACAATAGTTTTTCCATACTTTTTTTTTCATTTACTTTGCAATTTACCTAAGAACCCACAAAAATTAATTAATGTAATACACTGGGCTAAGTAATTATGAACCTGTATATGAGAAAGTTATTAAGGCCCTCATTCACAATCAAACCAGTCGGCGAGCCGATGCGTGATATTGGTTGCGCGGACCGGCTCTGCTACTACTGTTCAAAACGCAAAATCGTAATGTCATAATCAAACTATCTTTATCTATGACATATTCTGGCATGTGCATGTGCATTTCTTTCTTCTCAATTTTAGGACGTATTAACTACAAAAGTTCGTAGAAACTATTGTAAAATAATTGTCTATAATCTCCGTGTTCTTGAACTTTTATTGTTTGTTATAGAATGAGATATTGAGATATTGTTATATCTCAATCATTCCTTCGTTCTTATCCACAGCAATTTTTATTTCACTTGGGGCCATGATTTTATAACAAAAATTTGTATTAACAACTGATATGCGAGTGCCAGTCGTAGTGTAGGGCCAAGGACGAGCCAATTGGACACGAGGAGGGGAGGATTTTGCACCGGCTAGTCGACTGGTTCGACTGAGAATTGAGAATAGAGCCCTTTAGTCTTAGTCTGAGTTGTCTCGGACCTATTTTTTTGTTTCTTTACCTATGTTTTGATTTTTGTATACACCTGGGAGGCGCCAAGGACTTTAGCTATGAAATAATATAATCTTTGTAACATGTATTTCCTTTCGATTAAACTCAAGATTTTGCTTTATCTATAGGCACATTCAAGCGTCGAGAAGGCTGGACTGATTGGCTTGGTGAGAATGAGATACATTGAGACAGACTCAAATTTATCTATGATAGGAGAAAAATTGGTCGAGGAAATAAACAAAGATAGAAAAAATGGACTAATTCCCTTTTTCGTAAGTATAAGTATGAAGATAGCTTAACCAATAATATCTTAATATAATGTATATTATATATTAATCTGTTAGATATAGGAGCGTTAAAATGGAATGTATTATTTAACTAAACTATTTCGCGAAGGCTAACTTGCCCCCTGGGGGAGGTAGGGCGGTGATTTTCGGGGGGTAGGTTTCTTCCGGTCCCAAACGGTCCGGGTCGGCGTAAAAACCGCCTCCGGTAAGCCGTTTCCCGGATACGGGCACTTGAATTGCCCGATTTCCCGGTGGGACCCGGGGGGCGCGGGTGGGCGAAAAAAAATATTCAGGTGACAAAAAGTGGTAGGACACGTTTAGTAGTACGACTTTTGTAGGAGACTTTTTTCCCCCCGGCTTACAGGGGGGGCGCTAAAATTCGAAAACCCCCGTTTTTGGGGCCTTTTTAGGGCGCGTGTATCTTTTTTCCTATTGACTTTAAAAAAAAAACAAAAAACTATTTTTTCCTAAATTTAGTCCTCTACAAAAAAGGTCCTTTGGCCCGGACCGCTGCGGTCGACCGTATTCGGGTTATGCGGGAAAAACCGTTTTTCGCGCTCCCCGAATTCTCTAAAAAAATCGCTTCGCGCGCTACGCGCACGCTGAATTTTTTTTACCCATATAGCGTTTTAGAGTTTTGCCCGGTGAGTAAAAAAATCCGATTCGCGGATTTTCCCTAAGTACCGTTTGGCGTCGGGAACGCCCCCCCTTTTACCGCAAAACGGGAAAAGCGAAAAAAAAAATTTCGTCATTTTTTTTCTCCGCGAGTATAAGTAGTGGAAATACCGTTCGAGGGGGGTTCGGTCGGCAAAAGTGATCCCTTTTAAGGAAAAAATACGGCGAGGCGGTAATAGGTGTGAGGCGGCGGCGGCGGCGGTGCGCGTCCCGCCGACGGGCCGATTTACGCGTTTTTTCGGCCGACCCTGCTCACTTAATGTGAGGGGGCTTTGTCTTCAACTTGGGAATTTCCCGACGGGACTCACAGGGTAGTTTCAGCTGATAGTGGTCTACGAGAAACAGTTTTTCTTTTTTCTTATAATGTCACTATTTCACGTTAATATGTTGTTCTTTTATCATTACAGCTCTGCGCTACGTTAGGTACAACTGGCGCATGTGCATTTGACAACTTGAATGAACTTGGTCCAATATGTAAGTAAATAGTTTCTTATCTTAAGTATATTGTTCTGATCTTTTATGGCATTTCTTTACGTATTCATAATCATCCTCGGCACTAAAGCAGGAATTATCTAAAATTAGGTCTCTGAGATGAAAATTTGAATTATGTAAATAATTTATGTGTATTGAAGAGTGTCCATTAACTGTACTAAATCACTGGTACAAGTGTACAAGATATCACGTGTATCAATGACTATATATATATATATNTATAACAATTTTCTGTCAATAATCACTAAGAATCAAATTGCCATTTTCTTTGTTTATAGGAAAAGCGATTGACTTTATGGTAAGTTCTTGAACATTTACATTTTCCCATTTTCAATCTTACAATCAGATATAGCTTTTTACTCATTGACATTAATTGAACAATTATTGATTCTCCTAGGACTTATTATATTATTTTGATATAGGAGTTAAAAATGTATAATGTTCCATTTTGGTTAATACATATTTTAATAAATACCAAATGTTAAGGTTTATTATTATCTATCGTCTATAAGATAACCAAAAATCATTTTTGTATGCATGCGTCAAAAGAAAATGTGGAATATACTTATTTTCTTACATTGAGCGAGCGTAAGTGAGATTCCTACATTTAACGAAACATGAATTCTGTCTATCTGTCTGTTTGTCTATGAATCAGTAAAGTTTACGTGTCACACGATAACGTAAGTACATGTCGGTCGATTTCGTTGAAATTTTGTATACATGCTTCTTTTGCTAATGCTCAGGCTAAGTTCGTTGGACAGCGTTATCCGTCCAAGAGTTCGCGCCCTACGCTCGCGTATTCGTAAATTTCAAATGTAAAATTGGAATTTCAGGACAGGAAAAGATGTTATCATCACCCATTTGATGAGACAAACATTTTACCAAATATTGTTTTGTTTTTTTTAGTAAATCTAACAGTAAATCCGCTATGAAGTGATAAATATTGTTACAACTATAAAAGCGGACCTAAATGTTTGAAATTGAGAAAATGTTTTTTACCGATATCTAACCTTCTAACTAAACTATTTAAATAAAACTTCATATGCATCGTCTAAAGTACAATTGAAAGAGGCATGTAAAATTTCAATTTGATACATGCAGAAGTTTTTGTACACATTCATAATAATAGTTTAAAAGCTACTGCGGGTAGATAAGATTCTTATATGAATCTATATGAGATTGGGTGAAGAGGATATAGTTATAGGCTAATATTCACTTCTTTAGATTGTTACTCCCCTTATAAAAAAAATAACAGACGGAAGTAACAATCAAAACACAACAACAACAATAAAGAAGGTGTACGGAAGGTTCTTCTTTTGACTGTTACTTCACGTGGTGTCATGTAAAAATTCATGCTTGTTGAATTGATGTGTAAGTACATTTGAAATAATGGATTGAAGCAAAAAACGAAATATGTATAAGTAAGAATTTGAATGGGGTTTGAAAGGCAACAATTGTTAGAAAACCGGTGATGACTTTCCACACAATAATCAGAAGCATTTCACAATAAATTAGGCAAAGTTTTTTTACCACACAAGTGGTTTTTGGTCAGATATATATATGGATATTGAAAAACAAGCCCACTGACTACAACTGATATGGACATGAATTAAATGTTCAAACAACTTGAAAGTGTGCCATAATAGTGGCCAATACTAGTCCACTTTATGTGACGCAGTATTGTTATACTATTAATAAATAATAATAGACCAGGAGATGGGGAAAGTAAGTAATTTTCTTGATTCAAACATATTGTATAACATATCACAACAAAATGAAACAACAAAAATTTGACATATTTCGCAATAATAGTATTTTACATAAATTTAAGATATACATATACGTTTGAAATCTCAAAGAGCCACTAAGAAGGAAAACCTTGAAACAGGAGGCTCGAGGTTTCGCAATAAGATATAAATCATTTTAGTTATAAATTAAAAGCAGTTAGTTTTATTTTATTTTATGTTTTAATTTATTGATCTATTTATTCTTCAACAATTATTTTTACATCTTCAATTTGAATCATGCAATGTACATAGTTATCTTTATCAAGTATAATTAACCTAATTATTTTAAACCAAAAGTTACTTCTTAGTATAAATAAAAATAAAATTTAAATTAAAAATCATTTTTTTTTTTAAATTAAATTAAATGCTAGTTTTCTTGTGTTGACAGCCAATATTTAACTTCTTTTTTTAACCTACTATAGTATATAATATGTACTATGTTCCTGATGTAATTTGGTAAGAGATTGTATAAATTTAGAGCAACAACACTGGCACTGGCATGCCTCTGTAGTAAATTTGTATAACAGGTAAAATTTGATTTTTTACAGAGTGAGTCTATAACATGATGTTTCCAGCTTAATCTATTGTCTATAATTGCACCGAGATATTTGATATATTCTGTTCTCTCTATTGAGGGACAGTTACACTGATTTATATTTTGATTTTAAGTACATTTGCAACCATGAATTTGTATGCTATTAGTAAACTTTGGTTGACCGGATTTGTTGTGAGAGAAAGTGATAAATTTGGTTTTTAAAAAGAATTCTAGCTTACATCAAGCTAGAATTTGGTTTACAAGTTAATCCTGTGGTGCCTTTTAAGAATATATGGTCGGCTATATAAGTTCGTCTGCGGGACATAGCTTGGCAATAGGCATTTGAAGAAAATAAACATCGGTGGAGAGCGGCCATGTCCCGCCATTTTCGGTAGATAGAGAGATTTCCATGTAAAAAATTAGCTAGTGTTAGTTTGCCATTTGATAAATGACCGCTTTGTTTTGGAGTAAAATTTGAATAACTATAATACTATCATGTGGCAAACTAACATCAACTTGATTTTCGGTATATTAACTAATTTTGTGGACAGGATCATGAAAATCACATCGTGCAACAAATTGGGCGAGACATGGCCGCTCCCCACCGGTTTGTTGTTTCCAAATGCCTATTGCCAAGCTATGTCCCGCAGACGAACTTAGCCGACTAGATATTCTTAAAAGCCGCTAAAAGATTGTCTTGTATACAAAATTTTAGCTTGATGTTAGTCAGACATTTTTTTTGCACGCTATCNGAATTCTGTCTATCTGTCTGTTTGTCTATGAATCAGTAAAGTTTACGTGTCACACGATAACGTAAGTACATGTCGGTCGATTTCGTTGAAATTTTGTATACATGCTTCTTTTGCTAATGCTCAGGCTAAGTTCGTTGGACAGCGTTATCCGTCCAAGAGTTCGCGCCCTACGCTCGCGTATTCGTAAATTTCAAATGTAAAATTGGAATTTCAGGACAGGAAAAGATGTTATCATCACCCATTTGATGAGACAAACATTTTACCAAATATTGTTTTGTTTTTTTTAGTAAATCTAACAGTAAATCCGCTATGAAGTGATAAATATTGTTACAACTATAAAAGCGGACCTAAATGTTTGAAATTGAGAAAATGTTTTTTACCGATATCTAACCTTCTAACTAAACTATTTAAATAAAACTTCATATGCATCGTCTAAAGTACAATTGAAAGAGGCATGTAAAATTTCAATTTGATACATGCAGAAGTTTTTGTACACATTCATAATAATAGTTTAAAAGCTACTGCGGGTAGATAAGATTCTTATATGAATCTATATGAGATTGGGTGAAGAGGATATAGTTATAGGCTAATATTCACTTCTTTAGATTGTTACTCCCCTTATAAAAAAAATAACAGACGGAAGTAACAATCAAAACACAACAACAACAATAAAGAAGGTGTACGGAAGGTTCTTCTTTTGACTGTTACTTCACTTAGAATGGCAGATTTGTGATATTTCTTTGACCCAAAATAAATTGGACTAAACATCCCTCTGCCTTAATAGTTATTTTGGCAAAGGAATGTATAAATAATTATATAAATTTATATTCTATAATAACAGGGGAGTAAAAATCTAAATAAGTGCCTATTGTAGGAAAGCTGACTTCACTACCACCTCACTGTTTCACTCTTCATAAACTATTTGTCATCATGACTTGCTATTTTCTAAATATTCTTCTATTATATTGTATTAGGTTAGCTTGAATGATGGAGCTAAAAGATGCCCAAATTTATTTTTAATGTATTTTAAAACTAATTTAAAAACAACATGCAAAACAATTTATTGTGTTTTATACTTAACTATAGCATTGGCAAATTCCTCTCAGCCGAAGATTCCGCTCCTTGAAGCTATGGTGTGTAATTAGAAACTACGGTATCTCAGGGCTTCAAGAACACATCAGAAAGGTATGTTGATGTTTTGAACATAGCATTAAAAAATCTTAAATTATGCAAATTATAGATTTCATTTGCCGCTACAATAGATATAAACCAGTTTTACCAGATTTTGGCCTAACACTGTTTAAATATTTGTGGTATTATTATAACAATAATACGCAAAATTAACTAAAAATTTGATTAAAAAAAATATATATA
>KZ652495.1:14419-26548 GCA_001010745.2 Gerris buenoi | reverse complement strand
TTTTTTTTATTTTTTTTTTTTTTTTTAAAGAGAAGGGAAATTAAATAACTTCCCAAAAACAAATTAAAAAAAACAAAATTAAAAATCAAAAATAGGTAGTATATGGATAAAATCATTATAGTTTACGAAATTGGACACGAGAAAGTTGTTGTGCCCCACAAATGGGAAAACTTTTTTTTTTTTTAAACTAACAATATATTTTTGTCAATTTCAGGCCAGTATGTCATACGATTTACTATTACTTCTACGATGACAACAACTGAAGATATTCTTAAAGATTGGCAAGAGGTAACGACGTCTGCTACAACTGTTTTAGAAGAATTTAATAACACAAGACCTAAAATGAGAGTTCCTCTTAAAGGTTTGTATTTTTAATATTATTAAATTATACTTCGTGTCAAGTTAATTTCTAAAGGTAGACCAAGAAGTGATGGGCACTGGGGAAACACTGCAAACTTAGCTTCGTTTAAAATCGGAAGTCCCGAGTATTGCCGAAGTCAGTAGCATGATTCTTTTTTGATATTTTATACATTACAGCTCTCTCATAAGGGTTGGAGCATCGATTTCGATATATCGATATATCGGAACAAGAAATATCGAAATTAGATATCGTTGGTAAAAAGTTATAGGTTTGTTCCAGCGGGGTCGTCAGGGGCATGTGCAATGGATAAAATCTGTTCCAACCCAATATGTCACGACTTGTGACAGTGCGTCGTATTTCCTACAAACTGTTCCAACCTAGATCTAGGGATCGGTTATGAACCGTTCGTTTGTAACCGGCAGAGATACTTTGTGACGGTCCAAACAATCCTCTGACAATACCAAGTATTGACTTGTACGACATGCGCAGTTATGTCAATCGTTACAAACCTCAACAGGGAGGTTCCCTAACTGTTAGGTTTCCTTGAATGTTTTTAATACGTTGCAAATTAGTCCTAAACCCGTTCCAACCTCACATGCTTTTATTACAGTACAATGATAGCGCATGCGTATAAAACCTGTCCTAAACGATTCCCGAACATTTCCTCGGGACGATACAAAGGACGGTACAAATAGAGAGATTGGAACAAACCTTATACTTAGGTTTTAAGTCAGGTTATCATATCTCTCATACCTACTACGCATATCTCAATTCTTTTTTTTTTCAATTGAATACCCTGTTTCCATGTAATTTTTGCAAAAAAGTTTATACAAAACCAAAAATTAGCTTTTGTGGCCATGAAAAAGGTCATTGAAAAGGTTCTGAAATCATGGGGTTTTTTAATAACAAAACCGTTTTGAAACTCATGGAAACATAGTAAATGTTTTCAGTACTCCCTTAATTATTCTATTAATTAAACTCTGTTAATCTAACAATCATCGCGCGATGTACAAAAGGACATCATAGCAGCTCTTATGAGGCCATCATAGCAGCTCTTATGAGGTCATCATAGCAGCTCTTATGAGGTCATCATAGCAGCTCTTATGAGGTCATCATAGCAGCTCTTATGAGGTCATCATAGCAGCTCTTATGATAAAAAGAAGAATTCTTAGTTTCATAAAATATTTAAAATTACCTTCAACGACCCACTGATTATATTGTTTCATAGTCTTACTTTTCAATTCTTAGCAAAGGTATATAAAAAAAATAACAAACATAACGATCCTACGGTATCAATTACGGTAAAATTTTAGTGCAATGTATGTTCCTTTTTTGTCTGTCTTCATTAAAAAAATCTGGGTAGACACGAAAGAAAGTTACTTCAGCACCAGTCTCCTATTGGCTAACTCGCCATTGTCGCCTAAAGTTGTCAACGGCAGCTTCATCGCCGTCTCGGGTGATAAAGGTGTATCTTCAGGTATGACCACACGTTGGGCCATACTCCGCAATCATGTTTTGGAGAAGCAAGGTACAATCTTACTTAAAGTGTGTTATGTTTTTTTTTGCATCGAATGTTCTTGCTTTACGTTTGTGTTGTGTATAGTGTTCATCTGCATTTTTGAAAGTATTAGTGATTATTAAAGAGATAGATTAAGATTATTAAAGTGATTTTTTTTTCAGAATATAGATAAAATTAAATTTAAAAATAAAATATCTGCATGTTTATTATGTAGTGATTGTTTTTTCTTTTTTGTACACGCATGCCAAATGTATTATCTTGCTTTATAATTGAATTACTATGTGTTTTTATGAAGTGTGTGTTTTTATTTTATTTTAACTATAATAATTAAAATAAACACTTATTCTTGTTGTTAGTCTTTAGAAAAATCTCTTAGTTTGTTCTTATTCTCTTTATTTTATAGTTTGTGTGACTTGAAACAATTTTGTATGTATGTTAACTTAAGCTTTAAGCCTTGTCCAGACTGCCGAACCGAACAGGGGAAACGAGCAAAGCATTGGTATCTGCGCATGCCCAGTCTAAAGTGCGCTTGCGCATCTCATACTGGGCATGCGCAGAGACCAACGTTTTGATTTTTCCTCTGTTTTGTTCGACAGTCTGGACGAGATTAAGATAAACGATAGCAGAAGTGTCAGACGCCTGTGCTGTGTAATCATGGCTTATATAATAGTGGTTCCCAAAGTGTTTTAAAAGTGAACTAAATAATTTTTATTTAAAATTATTCGTTCTATGTAATGTACCAATGAGGCTACGGAAGTAACATCTGACGGACTCAGTGTAAATTAAAATTACTAAATTATCATGTGTAAATAACACCCTCAAAATGAAAATCAAACAAGAAATATAAATTATGATTTGATTAATACTTTTATTTGTAGTAATTGAAGTGAAATTGTTATTGTTAGTTATTGTTACATATTATTTGATTTTAAGTGCTGTAAAAAATTATTTTTAGATGAAAAGCTTCGTTGTCCGAATAATTTTGGGAATTTTTCGCGCTAATATTAATTTAATACTAATTCAATTAATTAACTATTATAACTTAAAATTTTTCAGAATGTAGTCTAATTTAGTTTAGTCAGGAGTTTTTTTGTGTTCTTAATTGCTTTCTTTCATATTTTATTTTGCATTAATTGTTTAGTTTTATTTTTATTTATTTATTTTAAGAGTGTTTACGCTGATTTTAGATACCCATCTAAAATCATAAACTCCTATTACAGCCCCCTGTCCTGCGTATCGGCTGTCATTCTGATAACGCAATTAAACTGTATACACATAACCACAACGAGTCAAGCTCAAATTGTTGTTTCTTATTATGGGTAACTTTACAGCTTCAGCGGGCAATCAGGGTCAAACGCCGACCAACGAACCGGGTATGGCCTGGTAGGAAAATAATAGACAGCCGGCTGAGTTACGGATCTGACACGGCTTACAGTACCTAATGATCCTTCAATTCTTCCAACCTTTTAGACTGCTTAACATTTTAATTATGTTTATTTTCATTATTATTTTATATTCACACAAATTTAAAGGGATCAAATAAAAACTAATACATAAATATTAATATCAACTATTAATGGGATAAAATCATAAGAATAAAATAATTTATTCAAATTATGTTTATTATTTTTAAATATAATTTCGCATAATTTCAAATATTAGGTTTTCATCTATATTCGTTCGGTTCTTTTACTCTCTTATATACTTCGTACATATAGATAATATATTCTATTGAAGCGATAATTCGATTTGGAGATTTTGATGAACCTGTTTCCAGGATCCCTTAGTAAAACAAAAAAAAAAATTAAATATCGTGGTAGGAGCCAGGAGCCGACAACCGGGTAGAATGAGCGGCACGTAGGGAAATAACAAACTGCCAATAAACGGTCAGCTGACGTCCAAATTACGGATTTGACACGCGCAGTGAAATTTTTTATTCGGTTCAATGATTTCCACGATTTTGATTAAACATTTTGTAAATTTAAGCATTTGATGAGATTATTTTCCATAGAAAAATTTCTGATATAATGACTAAAATTCTAGAGATAATGACAACAAACTGATTTAGTAAAAGCATTGGAGTTTAATCGACATATTTATCAAGATCTGTTTTCAGCAGTCGTTGTTAAACAAAATAAATCGTTTTATTTGTATTGTTTCTATGGAATTGGAACTTTACATCTAAACCTCTAAACTGACCGCCTACCCTCGTCCAAAATACCGAACTGAACAGAAGAAACGAGCAGAGCACCGATCTTTGCGCATGCCCAGTCTATAGTGCGCTTGCGCAGAGGCAAATGCTCCATGCTTATGGACGATGCTTTACACTGGAGCCCTATTACACATGATGTCATTTCTAATAATGACTTTAGTTGACTAATGTGTACTTTACATATTCTTGCAAATAAAAATGATTAAATAAAACAGATTTATTTATAATAAATATAAATAATTTGGAGAAATTGTTATACCAACGTCTTAGAAAAATAATTCTAGGAGCTAAAAGCAAAATTTTCTTTTTTTTTAATTTCTATTTTAAAAATGTATTCACCTAAAATACATACGTTTCAGAGTTGTGCATGTTGGAAGGAATCGGAGACAGAAAAACGGATAAATTTGAGCAAAAAGAAAAGTTACAACTTGGGAACGATGTGCAGAATTCCAATATGAAGCAATCGGTGAACAACATTTTTACATGGATTCACAGTTTATTGGATATTTCCCATCATACTGAAGGGTGACGTCATCTTACAAAATGATCTCAGGTAGCTCAAAATTAACTAGTAGGTTTATTACTTGCAATTTAAGGCTTTATCCTGTAAATTCCAGGAAAGTATTCAAGTATCGTATTTGCCTATAGAATATAGTATACTTTTAGTTATAGAGCTGCTTAATCATAATATACGTCACCATTTAAATTGATTGGAAATATCTATATAAATTGTTTTTGCGATTAACATAAACTAACATAAAATCTATGTAAATAACTAACATACTAACCTAACTTTAGGCATTATTATTACTTGTATATATTTGTTTGTTTTGTAGTTTGTTGTGTTTTTACCGTCAATACTCTGCTGGATAAGGCAAGTAAATCTTATTACCAACTTTATGATGGCCCTGTTAGACACTCCTCAGAGATCTAGCAATCAGTTATGAGCACTGGAGCACGTGCCACCAACAAAGTCATATAAGAATTTTTCAGGGATACGTGGTGTGTGCCGTGCTAGAACAATGTTTATAACCTGTCATTTATATAACCTTTCGTATAAATCAAATCGGGGTAAGAAAGTGTTGAAATTATCTCTTCTTCATGGAAAAACATTAAATCATGGTTATATTTTTGAATATTGAATCATTTTAACCAACCTCCTCTCTACGAAAGTAAAATATAATTATTTTTCACCGTAGAATCCAAATCTATACTATCAAAAATGTCCACTTCAATTTAAAATTTTGACGTTGGGTGGCCCGGGGGGGGGGAAATGGGGAGTTGCCCCTAGTAAGCGAGTAGATGAATACACACTTCTCTTTGCACGGTACAGATCCCCCATGTTCCATTAACTTATTTCAAACCGGTTACATTTTATAACGATATAAATGTGTTTTATTATTTTTCACCAAAGAATCCTAATAGGCTACCAAAAATATACACACTTCAATTTCCTGTTAGTTTTTTTACATGACGGAGATTTCTTTGTTTCCCAGCCAAATAACATATTTATTTTAAATACTCTACACCTACCGTAGACAAATCTTACGCCTTAAAAAACAGCTACGTATAAGCTCTGCCATGTTTTCACGGCTATCATTTTAACCACATAGTTCCACGGTAATGTAAATACTAGTTCTTAGTTAACGGTAATGTAAACACTAGTACTAAGCTAACAGAAATGTAAAAACTAGTTCTAAGTTAACGGAAATGTAAACACTAGTTCCAAGTTTACGGAAATGTAAACACTAGTTCCAAGTTTACGGAAATGTAAACACTAGTTCCAAGTTTACGGAAATGTAAACACTAGTTCTAGTTCAAAGACAACGGTAGTGTAAACACTAGTTAACTAATATTTAATATTTAAAGCATTAGAACCAAATTATACAACTTAATTTTCTATCATTTACGTGGCTTTTTATTTTAGTTTAAAGATATTTTAATGTTTAATGAAGCTTATTATTCAAATTGATGCTTTAAGGGCGCTCAAATTTTTTTATTTTTTTTGTAATGACTGGACTAAACCCACATTATCATTACTTACGACGTAGAGGAAAGGAACATAAATCCTTTTGTAAATAACTCATTACAGTGAAATTTAGTTAAAATTTGTGTAAACCCTGTTAAAGGCAGTGCTCTAAAGTTATTGGTAAATACCAATAACTTACGTGGATATAATATTTTAAACATTGCTCTTTTATTTTTAAGAGTAAATATTTATACAATATTTCACTAAATAAGTTCAAGACATATGTTTTACTTGCATGACTCTAAGAACATACTTATACCTATAATACTTCCAAAACCCTTTTTATAGTAATGAATTTTAACAATTATTATCATTAACGTTTGATAAGGGAGCGTACGTATATGGAGGTTATCTTAAAGACTTAAAGGAATAAGACAAACTGTCTCTCCACGTCAGTTAAAATGGCTTTATTATCAAAGCAGATTTCTATATTCAAAAGGCCATCATCAATGCCTATTGCGGAAGAAAATGAGTGAAATTAATCTTAAAGATTTAGTGAGAGGTGAGTCTACTTCATGTCGGAGATCGAAGTAAAACTCTCAGTCGGAGTCTAGACAGATGGTGATGACGGCCTTTTGAAGGCTTGGAAGTTACTTTGATGATATGATAAGCCATTAAAATTTAGGTGGAGAATGTGTGTTATTCCATTATCATTAAACTTTGTAACTTAAATAAAAGGTAAGTTAATTACAATTAACCTTCAAAATATCTCCATTTGACCATCTATTATCACTTTCTTAAGTTCAAGACATATGTTTTACTTGCATGACTCTAAAAACATACTTATACCTATAATACTTCCAAAACCCTTTTTATAGTAATGAATTTTAACAATTATTATCATTAACGTTTGATAAGGGAGCGTACGTATATGGAGGTTATCTTAAAGACTTAAAGGAATAAGACAAACTGTCTCTCCACGTCAGTTAAAATGGCTTTATTATCAAAGCAGATTTCTATATTCAAAAGGCCATCATCAATGCCTATTGCGGAAGAAAATGAGTGAAATTAATCTTAAAGATTTAGTGAGAGGTGAGTCTACTTCATGTCGGAGATCGAAGTAAAACTCTCAGTCGGAGTCTAGACAGATGGTAATGACGGCCTTTTGAAGGCTTGGAAGTTACTTTGATGATATGATAAGCCATTAAAATTTAGGTGGAGAATGTGTGTTATTCCATTATCATTAAACTTTGTAACTTAAATAAAAGGTAAGTTAATTACAATTAACCTTCAAAATATCTCCATTTGACCATCTATTATCACTTTCTATTTGCAGATCCAGATTTAAAACAGAAGAAGCGCTCCAAATCAATTCGGGAGACGACCATTACCGAGAATGGGAAAGAAACGGACGAATCAAGTACTTGTTTCCACTGCGGACTCGTTAGACCTTCGGTTTGAAATCTACTGCACAAGATCATTGGATCCTAATCGATAATATTAATAGTATCGATAAAATCCTATCGATAATATTAATAGTATCGATAGTATCATATCGATAATATTAATAGTATCGATAGTATCATATCGATAATATTAATACTAAAAGCTGTTGAATATTTCTGTGAACTTAAAATCATATACAAAATATCAATATGCAAATCTTAATCTTAAAATACATTTAATTATTTATTTGACAAGAAAATGTACTTAAAAGTTTACATTGTATATTATGGTTATTATTAGATCCTAATTATAATAGTATTTTTGTTATCATTCAAGCATATAGTTTTTATTGAGCGTAGGACATCTTAAGCCTCGTCCAGTCTACCGAACCGGACAGAGAAAACGAACAAAGCATTGGTATTTGCGCATGTCTAGTCAAAGTGCGCATGCGCATCTAAGACTGGGCATGCGCAGAGACCAATTCTCTACTCATTTTCTATGTTCGGTTCGGCAGTGAGGGAAAGGCTTTTTTACCTTTTATCCCCCAAGTATTTCAGCAAATACGGTTCTAAAAATGCAAGCCAATGTTAAAACTTCTTATGGTATGAATAAATCATTTTAAATCGCACCCTCAGAAAGGAGGGGGAGGGGTAATACTCTACTTATAAGAGTATGTTTTAATACTTACTGCTTTTAAAAATATCCCCTCCCCCAGAAAAAAACCCTGGGCGCACCACTGCTTTTAGTAATTTAAAGTTTTAAGTTTAAATATACATATCACAAATGCAAATTACCTTAAGATGTATATCACTATAAGTTCACAGAAATGTCTAACACATATTAGGTTTAGTTCTGAGTTCCTGAAGCATTATTATTAAAATTTAGCAATTTAGCTCTAGTATTAAATGTTTACTATTTCAAATATGGTTCGACTAAGCCTATTACATTAGTCCTCCTATTTAATATTGTAATAACAACTAGTGGCAAAGCATAAAAATGCATTACAAATAGCTATGCCCAGCAATGCTTGATTTTATAATAAAAATAGAACCTGTCTGCTTTATTTTTTGATTTCTCAATACATCCCCCCCCCCTTAAAAATTACAAAAAATAAAATTTTTGGGTCACCATAGTTTTATACATATTAAAAACCAAAAATATCATTGGACCACACAGTATATATTAATGTATATAAATTTAATGTATTTTGACTGTTTAAATGTATATGACTACACAGTATATATTTATTTAATTTATTCTTTCCTCATTTTGAGGCCTTGTCCTTAGAGGGAGGGTGGCCTTTTAGCGTTTTCTATTAATAATTTCGGGGGTAAAATGGCCGCCATTTAGGAATCGCGATACATATTTGTAATATACATTTAAATACCTTTGAAATTATATTACATTTATTTATTACAAACGTTTTGTCTCAAAGAATAAATAAATGAAGAATCTTTTCCTTTTTTAATATTCCAATTTAAAATTTTAAGCTCAAGTTTACGCGAGCGTTGCACGTTGGACGTGATCTCTTTGGCGGATAATGCTCCCCAGCGAACATTGTCTGAGAATGATTAAAAGAACACGTATGTCAAATTTCAACTAAATTGGTTGACTTTTACTCTTCATATTACGCGTGAATACATTTCATACATTATATTCATAAATACTTATCGTATGTGCATTTATCCTGCTCTGTTGTTCAGCAGTTTGGACCACAATTTTTTAGTTTGTGACATTGTTTTGTATCGATCATAACAAATAATTTAAACCCAATACATGGGGTTATGATATCTTAAGTTTATATAAAATTTTTACAGATTTTATAATTATGGCAATTAAGTGTTATCTAAAAGGAAATTTTATTTTATTTCTGAATATGAGGTTAGAAATTGAAATTTTTTTTTCAAGGGGGGAGGATATCCCAATTATTTGTCATAAGATATGCGTTTTGATTATTAACCGATGATGATTAGGATGCCCATATCTTGTGGTGCTTCGTTCAGTTTAAGTTCATAATATTATAGCGTTTCACTCTGTTTAATTATTTAATTATAAAATTTCGTAAAAGTAATAATAATCCTTCTAATCTACTTGTAAAAAGTAATAATCCTGCTTAGCGCGTAAACCAATCACATTTATCAAAAGAAATTCACAGCAAATTCTGCAGCAAAACGAAATTATTGCATTAATACATTGAAGGATTTGCTAAACCCTCAAATATCCACTCAAGGTTAAATTCCCCTTCTCCACGAAAATATTTTCTGCGTACTACTACTACTGCTGTTGGAGCTAAACGAAGCTCAAACAAAATGTAATATTAAATTAGCTTTGGTAAATTAGAAATTATTCTTTTTTCATCGACTTAATGTTGCTTTAAAAAATAATATATATTTCAAAGATATTAAATAAAACAATTAAGAATATTGATATATTATAATTATTATATGTTAATTACATGTCATCGCTTATTATTGTTTCAGGAACTCATTAAAAGATATTATATTTATGTTCCAAAGAAGCTAGTACAATAATAGATAATTTACATTTAAGCTTTAGTCGTTATCTAGAAAAATTGATAATTGAATAATGTAAAAAAAGGAAAAATAATATGTTAAAAATGTGTTTGCAGAGAAATATATTAATCGAAAGAAGTTCTTGTTTTGTAATTTTTATTTCTGTATTCCTCTTTTCTAATATGTCTTAGTACAGTATGATCTTAATCTTAATGGAATTTGTCTGAAAATTACCTCCACCAGGGAGAAAAAGTGTGTTATTCATTGAAAAAGTGGGGAAGTAACTCATTGCCCCCGGTTGGGTTAAACAGGGAGTAATGAAAAATAAGTGAATCATGAACTTTCATGATATTCCCTCCAGTGTTGCCCTAGATAAAGCACAAGTAAATAAGGTTGGTGCTAATACACATTTAATTTACTAACTTTTGTTTAATTTCTAAATCTATAACGTCATCTTCACACATGTCATGTAACCTCCACAACGGTTGCCAGTGATTCATCAGCAAAACAAACAAACAATTTAAAAGTGAAATCATAATATCTAAATGTAGATTAACTAATCCATATATAAATATATAAATTGTTAATACCATTCAACTCGACTCAGCTTCCAGCTCCCAGCTGATTCTCCCATTTAATTTTAGCATTGAGATTCAAATAATTACTATCTAATGGTAATTAATTAATATCTAATTATAACCCATGATGCTTCATGGGTGCTTGTGGAGTGTTAGTACACACTTTTTCTTGGCAAAGACTATAATTTTAAGTTTTTTTTCCCAACAAATGTAAAGTAAATTAATCAATTTGAGTATAATTGATTGTAATATTTCTGCAATGCAACAATCATGGACTTTAAAAGGTCTTGATTAAATACGTGAATGAAAGGTCTTGATTGAAAACATGAATGAAAGGTCTGGATTGAAAACATGAATGAAAGGTCTTGGTTGAATACATGAATGAAAGGTCTAGATTGAATACGTGAATGAAAGGTCTAGATTTAAAACATGAATGAAAGGTTTTGATTGAATACATGATACATGAATGACTAATTGCCGATTATAACATTGAAACATACTAATTAACTATCATACATTGCCACAATAGAAAAGTTATTCTATTTTTTTGAGTCTTCAGGGTTGATTAACCCTTAAAGAGACCTTGGACCCCTTGAACCTTGGGGGAGACCCTTGAACCTTCACTTTGAAGTCAGTTGCAGCTCTAATGACTTACATCAGACAGTTTGCAGTTTGCCCTAAGCAAAGTGTGTTAATGACGTCACAAACTTATGATTATCCGGAGGCATAACTACATGTAAGTACTAGTTTTTTATCTAAGTTTCATCTCTCTATTCATTCTCTAGCATACAAACAGTAGGAGTTATGAGTACCACAAACAGAAAGGCAGGCATCTAGCTAAAAACCACTCATATGACCTTAGAAACAAATCCTTTGAAATCTCGCACAACACTTTTCCCTTAAAAATAAGTAAAAAAATCGGTCCGAGACAACTCAGACAAACTTTCTCATATTATACGAGTTCATATTCACTTGGTCCAGTGTTTCCCATTTATTAATTTTCGTATGTACATTTAATTATTACTGAGCATTTCATCAAAATTTACCATAAAAATAACTTCTCCCCGGCGGGGAATCGAACCCGGGCTCTCTCCGTCCGCGTTTTAAGCTATTTTCTCCGGAACTAGATTTTTCTCAGGAAAACGGCTTATATCGTTAGATTCGTATTTAAATGGACTACATTTTAGAATTTTTTAATCAAAATCGTCGGAACAGTTTAATTTTTATTTACGTTTTTTCAGAGTTTTTGGGGGGCAGCACCCCCAAATTTGGAGCTAAAATTCATTTCTCGATTTCACCTCGGGGTATGATTTTTCTTAACATGTATGCCAAATTTCATCAAATTCGGTCCAGTAGTTTAGGCTCCAGGCGTCTGCACAGACAGACAGACAGACAGACGACAGACGACAGACAGACATTTTTTAAAAACCACTTTTTTGGAATCAGGGGACCTCAAAACGTGTAAATCCATCAAAATCTCAAAATCGAATTTTCGCGCCATTACAATACTTTCTCTTTATATGAGAAAGTA
>KZ652494.1:131176-177586 GCA_001010745.2 Gerris buenoi | reverse complement strand
TTTTTTTTTTTGATAAATAAATTAAAGTTCTCTTAAAAGGAAACATATGCAGTTTCGGTAATTTCTCCATTTTCGTTTTTTAGCTGCATGAATTAAAAATTAATAATAACAAGATAAAAATAACTTTTTATATACTATACGTACTACGTTTTTAAATTTTCTGTCATAAATCATAAATTTGAAACCCGTCATAATGAAAATCGTAAACACGAGTCATGTCAAAAGAAATTAAAAAAAAAGTTTGCGGTTTTTTTTGGAACTAACTTTCCATACAGCAAAATTTGCTGTAAACGAATTAAATTCTGCTGAAAAAATGCTAAAAGTATTAAAATAATGCATTGTCATTGTGTTCTGAGCTATTCTAAAAGTTTCAAATGCCTACCTACTCGGGATGTTAGTTAAAAATCAATTGCAAGATTTGTACTGGACAAACAAACGAGAAAGCAAGCTAATAAAAACGTAGTAAAAAAATTAAAATGTTCTTTTTAAAATAGGTAGGTATTTGTAAAGTAAAAAAAAAATATATATATTGAAATTTTTATATTGTTAATTATTTAATTATGTAAATTAAAATTTGTTTTAAATATGCAACAATTTTAAGATTATTCGTTGTTAGGTTCATCACTTATTTAAATTTCTAATGTAAATTAAAATTTGCTTTTAAATATGCAACATTTATTTTTAGATTGTTAGTTTTTTTGTTATTTATTTAATTATATAAATAAAGTATGAATGAGAGAGTGTGAAAATTGGTATATTTTTATTAATTGTTAATCATAGTAGAGACACTACAATGAATGGTGTAAAACAAGTATAAAGATAAACCTGGGTTTATCCTATATCTGATTTATTTACTGGTTTGGGAATTGTAAATGAACTATTGCCTTGTCAGTCAGTTGCTAGAGCCCTCATAATCAGCTTCTGGTTGTTCCTATATTTGATTTTTTTGACTACTTTACCGTATAGTAAAGAAATAACTAACCATGTTTTAACTTTTTATTATGAGAGGAACAGCAGGCAACTCAACAAGGTTTGAGAATATCCCAAATATAGGGATGAAATATCACCTTTACAAAAGAATTTAAAAAAGCGTTTTATTACCCCTGAAGACACCTCTAAAAAANCCGTCACTGTCACTTCATTGATGTCTGTATCTCGACCTTAGAACTTGTCAAGAGTTGTCACAGTGCTCTAAATTTGGTTTACAATTATTATAATACAATGAATGGTGTAAAACAAGTATAAAGATAAACCTGGGTTTATCCTTTATCTGATTTTTTAATGTTTGGGAATTGTAAATGAACTATTACCTTGTCAGTCAGTTGCTAGAGCCCTCATACTCAGCTTCTGGCTGTTCCTATATTTGATTTTTTTTTTGCAAAAAGAAAACTATTAGAAGCAGCCTTGATTTCCAACTGTCCCCAAAACATGAATTTTAAAACGGACACAAAGGATTTAAACAAATATTATGCAGGGATTTTTAAGACACTTAATTTAGAAACTAAACTTTAATTAATTTTGCAACCCAAACCACAGTTGATTATGTTTTTAATTTTCATTATTATTTTTTAATCCATTTATTCATGTATTAATTTCAAATTGTTTCATATTTGCATATAATTTTTTATTTTTATTTTTTAAAAGCTAGTTAATTAGTTCAGTATTATAAACTACACAGTAGTTCACTTTATGTTATATCTCAATTGTTATTATTATATAAATTAAGTATGAATGAGGGTGTGAATATGTTTAAATTAGTATACATTTTTTATTTTTTATTGTTAACTTAAAAATTTAATGATTCATAAATATTAAATAAATTTTAGTTCGTTATTAGTACACTTTATGTTAATTTTTATATTGTTATTTATTTAATTATGTAAATTAAAATTTGTTTTAAAATATGCAACAATTTTAAGATTATTCGTTGTTAGGTTCATCACTTATTTTAATTTCTAATGTAAATTAAAATTTGATTTAAATAATGCAACATTTATTTTTAGATTGTTAGTTTTTATTGTTATTTATTTAATTATATAAATAAAGTATGAATGAGAGAGTGTGAATGGGTATAATTTTTATTAATTGTTATCTTCTATTCATTTAAATATTAGTTAATCATAGCAGAGACACTACAATGAATGGTGTAAAACAAGTATAAAGATAAACCTGGGTTTATCCTTTATCTGATTTTTTAATGTTTGGGAATTGTAAATGAACTATTGCCTTGTCAGTCAGTTGCTAGAGCCCTCATACTCAGCTTCTGGCTGTTCCTATATTTGATTTTTTGACTACTTTACCGTATAGTAAAGAAATATCTTACCATGTTTTAACTTTTTATTATGAGAGGAACAGCAGGCAACTCAACAAGGTAATAATTTATACATATTTTTATCAATTATTGTTATTTTTAAAATTAATTTATAAAAATGAAATTATAGTTAACATTTAAATAAAAGACCACATATCAAAATCTTTAAATCTAATTTATACATATTTGTTAATGTAATTGAATCTAATTTTTTAAAAATAAAATTTCAGGTTTGAGAATATCCCAAATATAGGGATGAAATATCACCTTTATAAAAGAAATTAAAAAAGCGTTTTATTACCCCTGAAGACACCTCTAAAATTTATGTATATAAAACATAAAGGGGACAGTTCAAAAAAGAAAAAGGAAAAATGAAAAATTAAGCAAATTTTAGGCAATACCTGGGCATTATCAGGTCTAAATTAATAATGACACATTTAATAATTGAGTTTTATCTAAACTCATATTACTGTATAGTTTATAAATAAATACATAAGTGTTTTTTATTTTATTATAAAAAATATAAAAATATAAAATAAATAAAACAATGATTTACCTTTATCTGGGAAATAAAATCATGAATTATTGAATTCTAATTCTAATTAAAAAAAAAAAATCCCTTTTCAACCAATCAATACGTAGATATAGATAGTATTTAGTGGCACATATTAATTCAATTTTAAGATTTTAATATCCGATTACCGAGTCTAGCTTCTCTTTTTTTCTTTCTAATTCCCGAACTGTATCTACCTCTAATCATGACGAACCACCGCTAATAACCTTTGACTACCTCTAACCCCCTCCAAACACTCCTAACTCCCAACTACCTCTAAACTATCTCTAATCATCTTGTAGTAAAAAAGCAAAATTGAATCTATAATCTAAAAATTTGATTTATTCATTATTTTATGAGGGTGTTCGACTACTTGGCCATAAACAATAATAGTTATTACACGATATGCTGTATTAATTTAAGTTTATATTATATCTCTCAATGCATCACAATGTTCCAATCTATTTAAATAGCTTCTGAACTGTGGTTTCGCATACCGAAGAATTTCAGAAATCATTGTTGGAAGTTCAAACTATTTTGCTTCCTCTTCAAGTCTATTGCAGTCACAGAGGACATGCTGAATTGTCAGTGTACCTCCTTGTAACCTACAGGTTGGTGCGTCTCGTGGTGTGATTGATGTAGCCGTGCGTCAGTCGTGGGTCTCCAATCCGTCGTGCCAAAATCAGCCAAAATGATGACCTCTCGCCTGTTCTGTCTGCAGCATGTTTTCCAGTCAATGATAAGAGATTTGATGGATGTGCATAGTTTAATTTAGAGTTTGAGCCGTTTGTCCAGTTTTCTTGTCATTTTTTAAGTAAGGTAGTCCAAAGAGTATTATTTAGGTCCTTTGGAGTGATCATAGTTTCAAGAACTTCTCCGTCGTTTATTGCCTCCTTTGACATTAGGTCCTCTTTCTCGAATCTTTTTATAATTCTATGGCTTTGGATCCAGCGGTCCCTACAACAGTGCTTTGCGAGTATAGTTTGCATAACACTTAGAGAGCACATTGTGAGTCAGTGTATATTACTTTTTTTAATGTTATTTTTAACCGCGTGCTTTTCAACATCTTTTTTTCTTATCGTTTCAAGCTTAACTGTGTTTATAGAGCTCTACTTATTACAAGCGTATTGCTTAGATAAATTCTAAATGAAGGCGCAACCTTTTCCCTCGTTGTTCTTTGAGGCATCTGTGTAAAAGGGTTGAATCGGCATTTTTCATCATGTGTTTGCGATATTTCTGCATAATATATTGAACTTCCAGTGTTTCTTAATTTCGTTAAGATAAAAATAAAATACAAACAAAAATAAACTTTATAGTTTTCGGTATTTACTTATTACAGACACGAATGACGAAAAACTATTCCGTGATGCTTGACCTCTGGCGTGCAAAATACACGAGTATGAACATATGCAGTTCAAGAAAAGTAAAATTGAAATTGGAATAAAAAAATTGTATAGGTTATGATTAAATACGTGTATACTCTTATTTACCTTTTTTACATAATATTGAATTAAATTAAATTGGGTAAAAAAATTCTTGCATTATAGTTTATTTTTTTAATATAATATGAAGGTATTTTGATAACAAGGGAGAGACCAGGTCTCAGAAGTAGATTGATTATTCAGGGAGACTGACAAAATGCATTTTTCCTTGCAATTGTAAATTTTGTTGTGACCCCCCACTACTCAAATTCAATTGTTGAGTAACGTAATTATAAATGACCATAATTAGGTAATCATCGTTTTCTTGAAAAGCCTGAATCCGTATATTGTAGTCTTAATATTCCCTATGCGACAGCCAATATGTGCACCACACATGACGGATGAAACACTTCAAATAGAAAACATTAAATATGGGATCACGGCACTGGGCCGTCACTGTCACTTCATTGATGTCTGTATCTCGACCTTAGAACTTGTCAAGAGTTGTCACAGTGCTCTAAATTTGGTTTACAATTATTATAATATCTCATGCGTGAATTCTGCTTTTCCCAAGCTACGCTTTGACATCCTATATCTTAACTTAAATGAAACATTTAAAAAGGGAATTTTATGCACTTTTGAATGCCACAACCGCACTTTTATATATTTATTAGATTTATAAGGCTTTTAAGGAGCAAAAAATGTGAAATCGATAAAATTGAAAACAACAGTAACATTCGACAACGAAAAAAATCGAAGCTGCCTTGTTCCTTGAATGTTGTCATCTAAACATGCAACACTCTGTATAAAGGGCTCAAAAGCAAGTATTTTTACTAATTACGAGTAAAATTGTAATGAAAATTGGTGATTGCTTATCCTTATCACACTAGGTATAAGTTGCATTTCCATTTCCAAGGTTTGCATTTCCAAGGTACATCGATCAACCAAAAATAGATACAAATTTCATTACAACAGACATAGTTAACACCTTTAACAATAAAAATGTGTGCAGCATCAGAGTACCCCAATGGAATTGTGTATAAGAATATTTTATTATTTAAATAAAAACAAAAAAAAATATTCTTGTTATTGTTATAAATAACAATAAAGTAAGGACAGATAAAGAAATTAACAAAGAAGATAACTGCAAAAAGAACGTAACAAGCAAACAAAACTTTCTCTAAAAATCTTTTTAGAGTCTAAAAGTAAGAAAGAATTTTAATGAGAAACAAAAAAGGTAAAATAAATATAAAAGACAATAGTTCAAAATTTTACTAAACAATTATTTGAGTTAGCTACAACTTTCTCAAAACAAACTTTAGCTCTTTTAAGACTATACCTTAGCACTGATAACAATCATACTTAACTCTAATTGTATTTATATAAATATATTTATATTTAATGTTAGATAAAGGGTATCATTATAATATTATTGTTTATGCTACATTCAAAGTTATATTTGAGTTCAGTGATAAAAAAGTATACTCTTTATAATGTTCAGATTTCTAATAATTTTATTTTAAGATTTTTATATAAAGGAAAGAATAAACAATATACGCCAATTTCTTTTAAATAAACCAGCCCTATCCCAACTGCGGTTGCCTACTTTTTAGTTGTCTTAAAATGGAATATTTCACAAAAGAAATGATTTTAAAGCTTGTGAAATGCACCGTTTTTGTAAACGTTGTACATTATCCGCTTTTTTGGGTTTTAGAGATGTAGGAGCTCAATGTTTTTCCAAATTTTTACTACGTTTTTATTAACTTGCATTTTTCTTCTTGTTTGTTTGTCCGGTACAAATCTGGCAATCGATTTCTAACTAACTTCCCGAATAGCTAGAAATTTCAAACTTTTAGCAAAGCTCAGAACACGATGACAATGCATTATTTTAATACTTTTAGCCATCTTCAGCAGAATTTTGTTGGGTTTAAGCAAATTTTGCAGGGTGGAAAGTTAGTTCGGAAAAAATCCGCAAGTTATTTTATTTTATTTGCCATATTCCATATTTACAATCTTCATTTTGACGGGTATCGATTTATATTATTTATCGATTATATTATTTATATTATTTCAAATATATCTATGGCACGGTTTAGATTTGGTGTTAGGAAGATCCGTTTTCACTAACATTTATACTATATAACAATAACAATTATATTATCAACATTACATATGATTCAACAGAAAATTTAAAAACGTAATATATAAATAGTACATTACGCGTCGAGTGTGGAAAGTAGCATTTTGCATGCGATGTGGAGTTTACACTCGAGCGATAGCGAGGGTAGTAAAACCACACGAGCAATGCAAAATGCCGTTTTCGCACGAGTTGCGTACCGTACTTTATCTACGATTGTTAGATTTTAATAATAAATGCAGAAAAAAATAATAAACTTCCGGTACGTAAGCTCGTATTTCTCTTTTGATAAAGATGACATCAATTCGTTAGTTGTATTTTGTGCCGAATTAATTATTTCGGAAGGCGTATTATTCTCCTTATATTCGTCATAATCACTTAAATTGATTTTCACAAAAAACTCGATACAAACAGTTACTTTTACTAAATAAACATCAAATTAGTTATGTTAAATGTAAACAAACTCGCTAAGCTAATCGTGTGTAAAGTTGAAGAATTCTTCTTCTTTTCGTCACTAGAGTGGAAAAAAAGAGGAATTCTTCAAAACTATGAGACACGCATGCGCAATTAATACAGGTGTGTAAAGAAACACTTTCTACGAATCTAAACAGAGGTACAATGTTTATATTACGTATCAATCGTAGATAAAAAGTTTTTTTATCTTGAAATTATTTTATATCTGTACTTCTTTACTTGAACTTATTTTTGTTCTCTTACCCTCCCCTACACGGGGCCATATCGATGGCCACGGTTTAGATTCGGTGTTTTATAGGTTTAAGATCAGCTCTCTAGATGGTGATGTAAATAAATTCGGAAATATTTATATTTCATTTTATTTAACAATAAAAATTATATTATCAACATTTCATATTATAATTCAAAAGAAAATTAAAAAACGTAGGTAGTATATAAAAAGTTCATTTTATCTTTTAATTATTTTATATACATATATTTTTTTTTTTCATTTTCAAACAGCTTCAGTCTCATGATGCGGGTTTTTGAAAATCGGTAAAGTCGTGGGGCAATTTAATATCGCAGATCCAATCTTAGTTAATTTTAAATTAAAGGGTGGTTTCCCTTTCTCAGTTACAGTTCTTCACTGACTTTCATTCATAGATTATATTTTGCAGGTAGCAGCATTTCGTGCTGTTCATTTTTTCCGCTAAATTTCTTTGGAGAACTTCTTCTTATTTATAAGTTGGTTCGAACACTAATTTATACTCTGGCAAAACGCAATATTAGTTAATCTTAGAAGTTCGTAGTCAGAATTTTGGTTTTTGAAAGCGTTTTAGTCAAAACTGATATTGAATTATCTCGAATTCCCTTTTAAAAAAATAGTTTTGACTGAAATGGAGAGGTTAAAAATGATTTTACCTATCCCAACTTGCATTATTTGTTTCTTTTTTAGTGTTCTCCGGCTTCCTTAAGTACCCTTTTAAGTTTAACTGTACCTGTTGATATAAAACCATCAAATTTGATTTCTAAATCTATTACGTTTTAGTTTTTTTTTGTGTTTTTTTTTTTTTTGTTTGCTTCTTTGAAAATAGTTATAAAATATTCTTTATAAACGAAAATCAAATTAAACGGAAAGTGTTTATGAATTATTAAAGCTACTCACGTACCAGCCTACGGGTTTTCTCTCTTTGCTAATATTTGTTAGCAATTAATTTCTTACCGTGGTTTTCTTCTGTTTTTTTGTTGTTTTTTTGTTTTTTTTTAGAATGTAATTGTTATTTTTTCATTAACGTTATTTTAAAATTTTACGTTTTATGTTATTATTTTTTAATTTCAAACGAGGTAAAAAATAGGGGAAAAATATATGGTAAAATATTGCGGGTGAATGAATTTCATTTTTTTAAATTAAAAAAAGAAAGTGTTTATTAAATTGCTTGAATTAAATTACAGTAAATTGTGAACGACTACTAGTAGTCCATGAGATAACTTGTAAATTGCAAATAAGTGTCTCACTAACATCAAGCTAGAATGTTGTGTATAAGTTTATATTTTAATGCCTTGAATACGTGGAGGGCTAAGTTTGTCTGCGGATATAGCTTGGCAATAGGTATTTGGGAAAAAAAAAAAAAAAGTGGAGAGCAGCTATGACCCATTTTGGTGGACATTGTGATTTTCATAAGATTTGTTGATCATAAGAACATAATTAATAAGTAAACCAAAAATCGAGTTGATATTGGAGTTACTTTTGATAGGTGACCACTTTGATTTGGAGTAATATTTGGATAACTAACCTATCAAGTGACAAATTAAAATTAATTTAAATCAAATTATAATAATTATTATTATTATGAAAGCTTTAAATTCGGGTCAAGCTATCATTAACGTCAGAGAAAATCATTCTCCTGCGTAGCTTAGTTGGTTAGAGCGCTATACTGGAAATAAAGAGGCCCATGGTTCAAATCCCGGCGTTGGAGTCTATTTTTCTCTGTCTGTTTCCCGTAGTTAATAATAATTATAATTTGATTTAAATTAAAATGTAATCTTTCTGTAGTATGAATAGGCGAATACCTACTACCAAAATCGTAAAATATGAATTAACATTAATTTGATTTTTGTTCTACTGACTAATTTTGTATTCAGGATTGTCCACCAAAAAGGGTAGGACATGGCTGCTCTCCACCAATTTATTTATTTTTTTTTTCAAATGCCTACATTGCCAAGCTATATCCCGCAGATGAACATAGCCGACCACTTATTCTTAAAAGGAACCAAAAGATTAACTTACATACAAATTTCTAGCTTGATGTTAGTCAGACACTTTTTTGCACGCTCTCTCTTGGACTATATTACATACTAATTGTGAAAAGTTTTATTTTAATTACTACCTCCTGGACTATATAAAATTACATATTAATTGTATAAAGTTTCATTTTTATTACTACCTCCTGGACTATATAAAATTACATATTAATTGTGTAAAGTTTAATTTTTATTAGCGTGTGCGATCTGTTAATATTTGCAATTGTAGGAGTGTCTAGAGATACACATTTGAATTTATTGTTAAGAAGTGATCATTTTTAAATTATTAGGGAAGGTGGTGCAATTAACTAATTTGGCCGATTTGAGTATTGGCCCTCGAGGTGCAACCAATATTTCCCAACAGGTACAATCAATATTATCTAGTGAAGTATAATTAATATTGGCTACGAGGCATAGTAGACTAAATTTGATGGAAATTAATTCTTATTTCGGCTTTTACTCCCTCTCATCTTCAATTAAAATTTGATAATATAAATATTTGATTTAAACAATGAAAACAACATGGTGGTTAAAAGATTTACTTGTAACTTAATGCATACATAATTTAATAAGACTAATCATTTAATCATTTAATTTAATTTAATTACTTTTTATTTTATTCTTTTATTATACGAAAGAATAAACGGCAGAATTTATTAGTAAGGATAGAATTAAGTGAAAATAATAATCAAGTTTATTTTTTTGTATATTGCGGACTATAGTTAGATGAGATCTAACTAAAAGTTTTAAGAAGGGACTTGAAACCTCGCATGATCATCCGCTATTTACTATAATTTTTTCCCTCCAAAAAAAAAACAGTAAACCCTTTCGCCCCTCTCCCCCCCCCCCCCTTGGTCCCTCGTGTTCCTTGGGTCTAATTACGCAGGAACGAGCTGAAAAGTATTCGTGAGGGTTTAGTCGCACTCCGTGTGCCGTCATTATACGCTAAGTCCCTTGATTTTAAGCCTCTCTTTTTCCAAGTAGGGGGACTTAATAAATGGTAAAGCAACTTATCATTGCGTTCAAATCTATATCGTCTATTTTCTTAAAAAAAAAATGAAATAAAACTATTAAAAAAATGTATACACTTTGTAGTTGCATATTAGGTATTTCCCACACGCACTTCCTCAGTCGTTTTTCCTCCCCACTCTCCCTTCCCACACCCCTTTATTATTTTTATTTCTTATTAATTATTAATTATTTGTCATTGTTATTGTTAGGTATTATTATGCTGTGATTTCTATCTATAGTCTCTATATATACATTACAAAATATGATAAATCTATAATGTAACTATGTATTATTAAAATAGATGATGTTTATAAGAATAAATTTAAATATTATTATGTTTAGGAAGGCGATTTTTTGATAGTATTGAGAAAGCTAGAATATAAAAAAATCGTTCTCCATATTGCTTCCCAGCTTACCAAAGGTAACCATCACAAAGGTAAACACAAGGTACCTAAGACACATTTGAATTTTTGCAGTTATGTTGTGTGTAATATAATAAGCCAAGCATAGGGCAATTCGACGAACTACACTCAAGCTATTCATTATGCTAGGGTTACCATATCACCCGTTTTTCCTGTCCACCAATTTATTTATTTTTTTTTTCAAATGCCTACATTGCCAAGCTATATCCCGCAGATGAACAGGTAGTATATAAAAAGTTCATTTTATCTTTTAATTATTTTATATACATATATTTTTTTTTTTCATTTTCAAACAGCTTCAGTCTCATGATGCGGGTTTTTGAAAATCGGTAAAGTCGTGGGGCAATTTAATATCGCAGATCCAATCTTAGTTAATTTTAAATTAAAGGGTGGTTTCCCTTTCTCAGTTACAGTTCTTCACTGACTTTCATTCATAGATTATATTTTGCAGGTAGCAGCATTTCGTGCTGTTCATTTTTTCCGCTAAATTTCTTTGGAGAACTTCTTCTTATTTATAAGTTGGTTCGAACACTAATTTATACTCTGGCAAAACGCAATATTAGTTAATCTTAGAAGTTCGTAGTCAGAATTTTGGTTTTTGAAAGCGTTTTAGTCAAAACTGATATTGAATTATCTCGAATTCCCTTTTAAAAAAATAGTTTTGACTGAAATGGAGAGGTTAAAAATGATTTTACCTATCCCAACTTGCATTATTTGTTTCTTTTTTAGTGTTCTCCGGCTTCCTTAAGTACCCTTTTAAGTTTAACTGTACCTGTTGATATAAAACCATCAAATTTGATTTCTAAATCTATTACGTTTTAGTTTTTTTTTGTGTTTTTTTTTTTTTTGTTTGCTTCTTTGAAAATAGTTATAAAATATTCTTTATAAACGAAAATCAAATTAAACGGAAAGTGTTTATGAATTATTAAAGCTACTCACGTACCAGCCTACGGGTTTTCTCTCTTTGCTAATATTTGTTANTATCAACAGGTCAATGTACAATTAGTTTAAAAAAATAAAAATTTAAAAAAAAAATATGTATCATTTTATTAAAAAAATAAATAAATAAAATAAAAAATCTCCACGAAATTCATTAAAATTAATAACAAAATTTGATCTCAGATAGCGACAATTCTCCCCCATTTTATATTATTTTTTTTTAAAAAATTTTCCCCGAACCCCCCTAAAAATTTTCCCCGGATTTTTAGATTTGAAATATGGTAACCCTACATTATGCAATAACATCAAGTAATCAATATTAAGTAGAAACTTCTCACAGATACTGGCTTATTACCTAAATTTAAATCATTGCTCAATAAATTACGTGGCCACATCCTCTTTAGACGTGGAGGAGGTCTCTAGGAATGAATGCTAGGATTTGGAGTCGTGGAAGGATTTGTATCGGGATATGGCTAGGTCGTTGACGAAGAGGACTTTGTCATTGTGAAGGGATAGAAAGTCCTTTGTATGTTTCAAACTTTAACCTTCAGTCAAGGCTTCCGTTGACTATTCTTATTATTTATTTTATTTGGTTCCATTTTTGTACCGATTCATCTCTGCGCCGTGTGTCCATGAAAATTGCATCATATCAAGTATTGCCCCAACTTTTTAACAATTCAACAAAAAAAATCATTATTATTAATTGTCAAAAAGAATAAACAGTTTTTTTTTATTTTTGCGATACATATTTTGTAAGATAAAATGCCCCTCCGACATCCCCGAAATCTTAAAATTCAGATCCTAATCTCAGTAACAGTTTGAGCATATTTATTTTAATTATTCTGTTCTGTTCAAATATTTTGTAAGCTATTTTCGTCTTTTAACTTTAATATTAATTACCTGATTGGTGGACTGACGGATTTAATTTTGAAACTTAATGATTACTTAAATATAGCTTTAAAATCCATACTTTTTTTGTAAATGTTTCAGCTAATTCACCTTTAAAATAAACTGACGAGAACAAAAGCATAATCGATAAATAAGATCCTTTTTCTAATATCTCTCTCTATCTCTCTCCTCTCTCTCTGTTTAAATATATATAGGCAGAATTTATTAGTAAGGATAGAATTAAGTGAAAATAATAATCAAGTTTATTTTTTTGTATATTGCGGACTATAGTTAGATGAGATCTAACTAAAAGTTTTAAGAAGGGACTTGAAACCTCGCATGATCATCCGCTATTTACTATAATTTTTTCCCTCCAAAAAAAAAACAGTAAACCCTTTCGCCCCTCTCCCCCCCCCCCCCTTGGTCCCTCGTGTTCCTTGGGTCTAATTACGCAGGAACGAGCTGAAAAGTATTCGTGAGGGTTTAGTCGCACTCCGTGTGCCGTCATTATACGCTAAGTCCCTTGATTTTAAGCCTCTCTTTTTCCAAGTAGGGGGACTTAATAAATGGTAAAGCAACTTATCATTGCGTTCAAATCTATATCGTCTATTTTCTTAAAAAAAAAATGAAATAAAACTATTAAAAAAATGTATACACTTTGTAGTTGCATATTAGGTATTTNTTACGACCCACAATTATTTTTAAAAACTGCTCGTCTGATTTTTATGAAATTCAGATGGGATGGTAGGTTGACATTAGACCTGTGTTGGTACCATATAAATTTTAACCTTCAAAACCTATTGATTTTTTCTACCACATGCTAACAAACTTTTATTTTTTAACACCTATATCTTTTTTACGATTTTGGTAGTATTCATACTACAGAACCCCGGCGCTGGAGCTTGTTTTTCTCTGACTGTTTCCCGTAGTTAATAATAATTATAATTTGATTCACCTATATCTTTAAAATTAGTCTGCCATTTAGTGTGGCACATAGTTTCCTCGCGTCCTTTTTCATTATGATTTCACAACCTTAAATTGTCAATTTTATTTTTATTTATTTTTTTTGTCAATTTTATTTAATATTTTAATTTTGTTTAAAATACAATTATTTTTGTATTAATACGTTGTTTGGTTTTCGGACTACACCTCATTCAGGATTAATCGCTATTACAGATTGGAGAAAACAGAGGTGTGTTACTTCTGTTTTTTCTAAACACTTATTAGAAATTTCCTCTAAATCGCATCATATGTTTATAGGCTGCAAGCGTCTGCACCGTTATAGGCTAAATCCGTCCACTTTTTAAATGAATTTAATTTTTTCGGCATTATAAAAATGTCTATATCTTTATATAGGTATTATAGAATTATATGAGAAAATTAAAAGTTTTCGGAGACTTTGGTCTATATTTATCTTTTTTAAAATCGGTTAAAATTATAATTTTATCTGAACGTAATGTTACGTTAACTTAAATTAAAAATGTTATTAAAAAATATGATAGTACCTATAATAATTTTAAATTCATTCTAATTAACGATATTCATGCAGTATTTTAAAGTCCATTTAACTTAGAAAAAAAACAGCAAAAACTTAATGCTTTTAAAGGCTTTAAAATTAAGCTGAAAAAAAAATTAAATTGATATAGCTATAATCTAGAAAGAGAAGGAAGGCTAAGGTAAAAAAGGAGGAGGAGGAGAGGATTGCAGTAAATTTTTATTTTTCAGGACTTTTCCGTTGGTTAGCCTGCTTTTAAAAAATAAGGTGAGCATCTTATCTAAAATCTCGCTTCTAAAACGTCCTAAAATTCAAATAACACAATTTTCTCCCTTAAAAAGATGTGGGAAAAAATAGTCTGAGAAAAAATTATTTTAAAAAAAAGAAAAACTGAGCGGGAAAAGTTTTAAAATAAGGAAATTCAATTAAGAGGGTTCGAGGTGGATGTAGAAGGAGAGGATGGATAATTGGTTTAAAAGTAATCACAACCATCAAAAGATTATATTTTTCTTCCCTGTAAAGTGTAAATTGTTGCTTTACAAACGTCAACCGCTTCTTCCTCTTCAAAATGTATTTTTTTCTCCCGAAAAATTGTTTTTTTCGTCTATAATACCATTGTATGTTACATTTTTAAGGAGAATGGAAGCTTATAAAGCCTTGAAACAACTCTGAAAGATAAAGGTTCATTAATCGTCATTTAAAAGAATCATACAGTTTCACTTGGAAAATATAGTTTCCAAGAGATTCCGAAATAAAAGAAATAATATCGAGGCAATAGTTATTTATGTTACTAGGCGGCAAAATGGATTTTTTTCAAAATGGAAGTTTTTAAGTTTTAGTTCCGAGCCGAAGGCTAGGATAGGCTAAACAAATTTACTGCAGAGGCGAAGCCGAGGCAGGAAATTTACTATTTTACTGACGTGGCGAAGCCGAGTCAGAAAAATTACATGTTGACTGACGAGGCGAAGCCGACGAAGGAAAATGTTAATTACCTGCTAAGGTGTAACCGAAGCAGGTAATCTTTAAACGAGTCAGGAATGTTTCCTTTGCTGCATAGTTACATACAATATTTTATGTACTAACGGCAGAAAAATTACACTAATTATTATATTCCCTTTTTAATAATTAAAAGATCTAAAGAAATAAAAGTTGTAAAAGTACTAAAGTTTGAGTCATCAAGTAAACAAAACAAAGGCAAAACGAATTCAGTGTTGCCACTTTTTTTATTAACCCGTATTTTTTGCCACTTTTTTATGGTCCGGTGTTTTCCATTTATTAGTTTTCGTTGGTACATTTAATTATTATTGAACATTTTATCAAAATATATCATAAAAATAACTGCTCCTCGGTGGGGAACCGAACCTGGCCTCTCTACCTCCGCGTGTAAACCTATTTTCTCAGGAACTAGATTTTTCCCGGGATAAACGACTTATATCGTTAGATTCGTATTTAAATAGAATATATTTTAGGATTTTTTAAATTAAAATCGTCGGAACCGTTTTCGAGAAATGATTTTTCCACGTTTTTTCAGATTTTTTTTTGGGGGGGGGGGGGGGTAGCGCCCCTACAATTGAAGCTAAAATTCATTTTTCAATTTTGTCTCGGGGTTTGATTTTTCTGAATATGTATGCCAAATTTCGTCAAAAATCAGTCCAATAGTTTAAACTCCAGGCGTCTGCACAAACAGGCGACGGACAGATATTTTTTAAAAACCTTTTTTTGGACTCAAGGGACCTCAAGACGTGCAAATCCATTAAATTCTCAAAATCAAATTTTTTGCGCAATCGCAATACATACTTTCTTTTTAAATGTAAAAAAAAAAATCTCTTTATAAGTAAAAAAGTCACTAAAAAATACTTCTGAATATGTTATTCTCTGTAATAGTTTAGATAATGTATAATTTGAATTACTAAGGACAAAGTGGTCACTATTATAGTTAGATAAAGTATAGTTCATAATTATACAAATTAATCTCTAGAGTAGTCATTAATCATTAAAGTATAATTTAATGTATAAATTTATCTCAATGATATTAAAGTATTTTTTTTAATAAAAACCATTTTCAGATAAATTTAGATATCGATGAACAATTTATAATATAAATCGATTGATGTATAAATAATTAAAGAATAAATTCTAAAATTTACTGATCTCTAAAAAAATTTAAATTAAAATATAATTGTCTCTTTAAATTCAGCAAGTATGTTTTTAAGTGCAAATACTCTATAGAAATGTTTATAAAAGCATAACTTAATACACAAAGAGATGTTTAACATTACACATTTTTAAAAACCTAATTGCTTTATTTGGGTGTTTCATTGTTTTATTATTAGTAAATTAATTTTCATTTTCCTTTGAAAATGAAGCCTCTTTACACAAACTAAAAATCCTACTCTAGCATTCATCTCCAAACTGGCCATTAGTCCTCTGTATTTTGTCCTCCCTAGCTCTTTTTAAAAATAATTTTGCGGTGCTTGAAATTTTAAAAAAGTGTAATATTAGCACAATACCCAACCCGCAATACACATATGCTAGTCCCCTCCCCCACCCTCTCTTTGAAAGTTCCGCGGTCTCTGAGATCCTGAGTACAAAAATTAGTTAGCAGACCAATAATCAAGTTGATGGTAGTTTGTCACTTAATAGGTTAGTTAGTCAAATATTACATGAAATCTTGTAACTGTTTAACAAGATCTTGTAAACTTCGATTTGGGAGTAATATTTGAATAACTCATCTATCAAGTGATAAACTAATATCAACTTGATTTTTGGTCTACTATCTAATTTTGTACTGAGGATCATGAAAATCACATTGTCCACCATAATTGGCGGGACATGTCCGCCAATGTTCATAGTAAAGTCATCTATTGTAGATATAAACCATTAATTATCTATCTTGTTATCCACTGTTTAGGTACAAAGTTACGTAATGGTTATGTAATCTATTGAAATGTACCTTGTTTATCTTATTTATTTGTAGAAAATGTTTTCACTTGTCATTTTTTATTTTTAAATCTAATCCCCCCCGTTATAACAATTACACGTTTAGAGTATTCTTATTATTATTATTTATTCATCATTATATTTTTGTTTTTATTTAAACGAATTAAAACAACAAATAAATTTTAAAAAAATATGAAATAAAAACAATTGAATTAGATCGTAGGGCACCGGTGCATGTTTGTAATAATGCCACTGAGCNTCCCACGGACATTGTACGTGACTTGTTTGTCTGAAATTTGAAAACCTCATCATGGTAAAAACCATAACTATTTTCTCATTCACTCCGCGTTGTAATTATATAATTTTATAAAAAAAATAAAAAAATACTTCATTTCTACAAATTGCTTTTATTTTCTGTAACACACTGCACATTTACAATGTTCTCGATATTTCTTTTTGTAAATTTAATTTATGCTTATTTTTTTTACTTTCGTACAGTGTATAAATAGAAAAAGTATTAGTGTGTGATGGCACGAAAATTCAATTTTGATATTTTTATTAATTTACTCGTTTAAGTCCAAAAAATAAGTTTTTAAAAACAATTTGTCATTGGTTTACTCGCGTATAGCCTAAACCACTGGGCCTAGAAAAAGCATACTTCGGGGTTGAATCAATACATGAGTTTGAACTCTAAATTTGACGGCGCTGCCTCCCAAAAATGTTGAGAAAACTACTTACTTACTTACTTAATCGCGCCCTCTTCTACCTAAAGGTGTTGAGGGTTTACAGAGTTTTCCAAGCGCTGCTATCTTGAGCCAACCTTCTAGCTTGAATCCAGGGCACACCACGCTTATCGTCTTGATGTTAACCTCCCATGTGATTCTTCTTCTACCTCGTGGTCTCCTTCCTTGTGGCCTGGCTTCGTAGCTTTGTTTAGGGTACCTATCTTTGTCCATTCTCATGATATGTCCAAACCATCTCAGCTGAGTTGTTTGTACTAAATCTTTAATTGAGCTGATTCGGAGTTTATCTCGGAAGGTCTGATTTCTTATTTTATCTCGTTTTGTTTTTCCTTCCACCTTACGTAGATACCTCATTTCCGCAGTTTGTAGGCTTAAGTGTTGTTTATCGGAGAGTGCCCAACATCCAGAACCATAGTTTAAAACAGGAACATAAGTATTTTTGTATATAAGCATTTTAGTAGCTTTGGATACTTTCTGTTTTCTAAAAACTTCCTGAGGGGGCGCCTGGATGGCTCGGAGGCTAGAGCGCTTGCCTTGCGATAAGGCAAGTTAAGCAGCATCGAGCCGGGTCAGAAGGTGGCCGCAGCTCTGGGTTCGATTCCCCGACCAGGCACCCCGCTCAATGTCCACCCAGCATTGTTTAAACAAATGGGAAGCTCCTCGTAAGAGTGGCGCCACCAGGTTTCGGCCTGGAAACTATGATATTGACATTGACACTCTTGGTTGTTGTACAACTAGGAGGGAGTCATGGTTCACGACCATATCTTCACACTAGTGTGTGAAGATTTCGGTCCCTAACCCAGGTTTGATGTATGGGCCCACCTAAAAGGCCTGCATCTGCGGGTGTAAAAGCCCCCCGGAATTTAAAAAAAAAAAAAAAAAAAAAAAAAAAAAAAAAAAAAACTTCCTGTTAGCTCCGAAAAGCGGCTGCTTTTCTTGCATTGATTTCGTTTTTAAGTTTCTGCATTGAAGATTGTTTCTAGGTATTTGAAGTTTTCCACTTGTTCTAGCACTTCTCCATTTAGGCATATTTCATGTTGTTTTTCCTCTCTGGATATCACCATATTTTTCGTCTTATGGTTACTTATTTTCATACCCCTTTTCTTCAGCTCCTAGACCCAACTGTTGAGATTTCTTTGGAGTTTAACAGCAGATTCAGCTATAATTACTACGTCATCTGCGTAAGCAAGTGCTCTCAGTTTAACTGGCTTTAACTGCCAATTTCCAATGGCAGAGCTTGTTCCACTCTCACACGCTCGGATGACATCATCCATAATAAGAATAAAGAGAAATGGGCTAAGTATGTCTCCTTGCCTTACGCCACAAGTTGTTTGAAACTCTTTGGACTCTGAATTTCCAGTTCTTACGTAGTTCCTTCAGACTGAATAGCTACTTTTGATTCTCTGAATTAATAGGTCTGGAACTTCACGCTTTCTGAGGGTTGCCCAAAGTACTTTCCATGGCACTCGGTCAAAGGCCTTCTCCAGATCTATAAAGCATAAGTGAGCGTCTTTATTATATTCAATGGCCTTTTCACTAATTTGCTTTAGAGTAAATATGTGGTCCTGCACGCTGCGATTTGGTCTGAAGCCCGTTTGGGCTTCATGGAGTGTTGGTTCTACTATATCCATCAGTCTCCTCTCCTATATTCTGCTGTAAACTTTTCCAGGAACGCTTAGCAAGGATATTCCTCGGTGGTTCTTGCATTTTCTGTTGTTTCCTTTCTTAAATATTAGAATAATTACTGAAAATTCCCAGTCTTTTGGGATTCTTGCTTCTTTCCATGCGATCTGCATAATCTTAAAAAGAAGTTGTTCGCCTTCAGGTCCCATATACTTAATCATTTCCGGAGAAATACGATCGTGCCCCGCTGCTTTTCCCATTTTCGTTATGGCTTCCCTCAGTTCTATAATAGTTAATTCTGCATTATTTGGGATTTCCTCTACGTCTTCATTATTACACTCTGCACTCTAAGTTTCCAAATAATTTGTATCTGAATCTAAATCTTCTTGCAGCAGTTGAGAAAACGTGAAGATATATTTCTTGAAAAATTCTACCATTATGATTAAAAAATCCTTTAATTTAGTCCTTTCAAATAAAAGCCGTTTTCCTGGGAAAATTCTAGTCCTGAAAAATAGCTATAATTGCAACGGGTGAGGTTCGATTTTCTGCCAGGGTGGGTTTATTTATATGGTAAATTTACCATAAAATTATTAGAACGAGTTGTACTGATTGAGCAGATTTTTTTTATAATACTGGCTATTTAATTGGTTATGGTTAATTTTTAAGTTTTTTATAATATTCAATTATATTTTTTAATTTAAACCAAATTATAATTATTATTTACAACGGGAGATAGACAGAGAAAAATAGACTCTAGCGCCGGGATTCGAACCATGAGCCTCTATATTTCCAGTATAGCGCTCTAACCAACTTGGTGGCTGGAGTCTATTTTTCTCTATCAATCTCCCCTTGTTCATAATAGGTAATAATAATTTGATTTAAATTGGTTATAGTTTCTAGAAGGATATGCGATTCAAAAGGCATGCAAATGCGATTCAAAACCGGCGCATTTAGAACCACCCTATAATTATAATTTATCTTATAATTTTAGTTCACAATTTGAAATTATACACAATACCCAAATATAGACCAAATTAATAAAAGACGATGGAAAAATCGAAACGAGTAGGTTTATTAGTTAGCTTGGGCAATTTGTTTACAAGAAGTTTTCACTGGTGATGTCACAGCAAAATGTCAATAATCGATAGCTTTAAAAAAACTAAATACTAAATAACTTATGCACAATTCTTTTACATCCACATTTTAGACATCGGGAACACTTTAAGTCTGGGTTACAACATATCTTTAAAACTATTCTTGTCTGATTTTAAGAAAATTTTGTCCTGATCAAAGGATATTTTTGCAATTTAATGAGGGATTTAGTTAAAATTTAGTACAAATGTTCATTTTATCAATTGTCAGATCGTTGGACTCGTGTTCATGGACATGGCTTATAATAGTTATTATTTCTATTTTTTTATGTATTTATTTTTTTTATTATGAAGTATTTTCCAGTCATATTTATAATAATTTCTGAAAACGTGTGGGGAAGTTTGTAATTTTTATAAAGACTATAGAAGTATGGAACATTCCATCCCAGAATCTTCAGTCTTAAAGGGGGCTCGTAGGAATGTCAAAATTTCCAATAGCTTACACCCTCCACGTGAAGGAGCAGGGTTAGATATGAATCTAGAACTCAGATCACGTGCTTCAGCCCAGACACAGGACTTGGGAGAGGAGGAAGGACCCCAGGGGGGGGGCGTCCTGTTCAACGCATAATGAAATTTCACTTCCAATTCATCCTTGATATACCCTACCCCATCCTCGACCTTCTGCTTTATACTTACGAAGCCTTACATCTACCTATAGGATATAATATAATTGTGTAATGGAGCACATCAATAGCATACATATATATATATATATAAAGGGTTATGATATATTATAGAGTGTAAGATGATATTTTCCGGTGATATATTGGAAATTCAAGAGGAAGGTTTTCTCTCAGTAGTAAAGTGTAATAAATTTGTTTCGACCTCACTATTTTCTCGCTTTTCTTTGCACCAAAATTACAAACAAATTTTCTCTAAAGGATTTTTTGTGTATTTTCTACTTTTTATATTTGTTTCTTGATAAAATCAATAGAATACCGCATTTTATTTATGTTTATGTGTGGATGTTAAAGAAACAAATGATGAATTTGGCTTACGACCTGGTTCACTAACCATGTCGACTTTTCTTCAACATTCTTTCCCAAACGCATCTTAAATAGTATTAAGAAAAAGAATTCGAATTATTTAAGAATAAGCGTGAATTCAAAAAAGACTAGTGTAACGACTTGAAACCACCAAGTTAAAAACAAATAATTTGGTTTTATAAATGTATCATTAAATTCAATTGGCAAATCGTAACCAAAAGATTAACGATATTCTAGATTGATGTTAGTGAGACACTTTTTTGCACGCTATCTCCTGGACTATATAATTTTCTTATGCTTGGGTTATTAGACATAACATAACTGCGAAGTTTCAATTGTTTGTGGTACTATCGAAGTTCAGGTCCAAAAAAGAAAGAATAAAGGCCCTTATTTTTGCCTACGGACTCAAAGAGAGAGGAGGTGGACGCCGAGTTTCACCGTCTGTGCTATGAAAAAAATCTGTTATTTTTCTGCCTCCAGTCTACCACGACCTTGGAGGAAAATACAACAGCTCATCTGTCTATCGCGAACAGAAGATTAGTTTGCAGCTATAATAGACTTCCTTCTGTTTAACCACAGGATGATGCAATATTATACTGAGATCAGCGGCGGGCAAGCGAAATTATCAGCGGCTCGAGCGACCTCATGAGCGGTGAACATTTTGAATAAAGTAGCTGGACAAACTATAAGGATGTGTTATAGTGCTATGTGTATCCTGTAGTAATAGTTCTTAATGATAATGTGTATTCTTAAGGGTAAGAAGAAAATAAGACTAATTCAAGACTTAGTACCATTACAAGAAAAACTGGTAATAATTATTGTAAGTTATTAGTGATTGCTGTATGTCAATGCTTACAATAAATTTTATATTTTTAGGCTCGACAATGGCTCGTGGAGCCGAAACGTTGCCACACTTCTTGAATTAGTCTTCTTTTCTTCTTACCCTTAAGGATCCACATTATCATTAAGATTTAAGGATGTGCTTTTAGAGAATTATTCACAGACATTGTCACATTTAATAATCATGAACTTTATCAATAATTAAATATGGTGGTTTTTCAACCAATAACTATATATTATTAAACTAAAATATTACAGTTTTATAAACTACTATATTAAATTTATATTTAGCTACTCGTTTCTTACACTCAATGCGAGTATTTGTCTTTGCTTGAAAGCCGTTTGCAACCAAAATTAGTACGACCGTTTGTATAATAAGGAGTTCTTCATGTGACACATTTTATAAAAAGCAAAAGAAGTGAAGCCAATATAAATTCAAAGGCAACTGGCCGAAGTGTATGGAAGAGTGGGACGCCAAAAACATCTGGACGTGATGTAGAAAGTCCACAGTCGGCCGTAAGGAGATCCACGTTGAAAAAATAAGCGGATGACCGTCAATTTCAGATGAAACGACCTCAAATATTAAAGTATTTATGCATTAAAATCGAAGGCTGATTATCCGTGAGATGTCTTGTTTTGTCCCTGAAGTTTCTGAATCCACTATTCACAGGTTATTATCAGCGGCAACAAGTTCAAAATTCCCGCGAATTTCTATAGTGCTATGCAGATGAATTGACGACACACAGGTGATGACAAATGAAACCTTATTGTAATTTGAAAGCATTATTAAGTCCAAATTTGTTATTTTGTAATTATTCTTGCTTTCTTCTTGCAATTCTTCTTGTTATTCTTTTTGCTTTTCTTCTTCTATTTATCTAGCTATACTTCTTGCTTTTGTCTCATCTCAGTGTAAAAATTTAAAAGGAGAAAATAAAGAAGAGTTGTTCATCTTTGTCTAAAAGGTCCTCGTCACCTCTTAAGAGGTGGCAAGGCTCTTCAACTCAGCCCTTATTCTTCTTCGTCCACAACAAAGAGCCCTCTCTTTATTTTTATATTCTTTTCAGTGGCTTGTGCTCTTTGGCTCTCTCAATGATCTTTTCTATAAAATCATATAAAGAGTGAAAGAGTGTATCAATTTCAGATCATAAAATTAAAAGGTGTGTTTCTACTAATAATTTTGAGCAAAACAGTACATATAAGCTATATTCTCCACAGTGTCCAGTGTGTTTCAGTGTATATTCTCCATGTTAGTGTTGGAGCTTTAAGCAACAATAGTGTGCGTTAAAATCAATTGACCTTTACTTCAAAAATGTACAATAACTCAATAAAATTCATCTTGGAACAATGTCATTGGAACAGTCATTGCAAATATCAGTTAATTCCTTATAGAATTATGCATGTTCTATTTGACTTTTCTCAGGAAAGATCAGGTTTGTTCTATTTTTTAGTTGAAATTATTGCGACCTTCATATTTTAAAACTGCTCATACAATTTTAATTAAATTTGGATGATAGGTCATAAGTAGCCCATTTTGATTCCATATGATTTTCAACCTTCTGTTCCTATTTGTTTTTCCAAGCACAAACATACATTTATATACACCTAGATCTTCAAAAGTACTCATCTGAATTTTTAAGAAACTTGGATGGTTTGACGAAGGTACCCCGTAGAAAGACCAACATTGATTACAACCGTGTGTGCTTATTAGATTTTGCTATTTGATAGATACTTTCATTCATGTAAACATCAAATTGCTCCTCCATTGTGGTCACAGTGTGTTCCACATCTACCATATTCTTATGATCAACCTAAGTGTCTTATTTTTTAGCCTAAAAAACTAATCCCCCTCACGGCCCACTACACTTCTTCGTTAGCTTTAATTTGATATACCTAACATATTATGTCGTACTTAACTCAAGCATCAAAATTCCCTTAAAAATAAGTACCAATTAAATTTTATTTAATTGATTTTAAGGGAATCTAATTGATTAATGAATAATATTTTTCTGAATGTGGAAGATGATAACGAAGAGTTTTTTTAAAATCCTTTTCTGTATTGCTTCCGAGCTTACCGAAGGTAACGGAAGCATTGTGTTCACTTTTGAGAACGAAAAACTATTATGTCTCCGATTTTAAATATTCCAAGACAGAAATCCGTTTCAGACATCAGGGAACATTTTTGGTCTCGTGTCTGTCTGTCTGTCTGTCTGTCGGTCTGTGTGTCCACGAATTTTGAAACGTCCGACGATAACTTGAGTAATTCTTGACCGATTTAGATGGAATTTGGTAGACATGTTCATTTTACTAATGCTCAGGACGAGTTCGTTGGACAACGTTATCCGTCAAAGCGTTCATGCGTGACGCTCACACAACTTCAAATTTAAAATTGGAATTTTAGGCCGGGAAAATAATCAAACTTCATCTATTCAATGAGACAAACATTTTTACATATATGTACAATTTTTTAGTAAAACCAACAGCGACACCGCTATGTAGTGTTAAAGATCGCTATAACTATTAATAGTTTTTAGAAAATAAACAATATAACAATAAAGTGATATAACAATAATGTTAATGTTAATATTACAATAAAGTTCATGATAGGATGCGAGGAAGCTCTGTGCCACACTAATTGGCAGTGTATCTTTCAATTTTTACTTGAAAGCTCATGGAATTTGAAAAATTAAAAAAAAGAGTGTTTTTTTTTTAAAAAAAAAAATCCATTTTCCTAAAAGTCTGCCCTCTCTTACCACAGGAGTTATCTACATTTCTCCTCCACTAGAAAACCCCAAAATGAAAACTGGGGATAACAGAAAGGAAAACATCGAACTCTCGTACCGTCCATACTTTTTGCGGTTGTACTAAAACCGTGGATCTTTCCCCTCCCCCTTAGTCGCCTTGATCCTTTCACAAACGCTTTTCCGCAGGGTAGAGAGAGGGGTTGAGAGTAAACCATCAAACAGTGAAAATTTTGGTCAGTAAAACCATTTGGTTCGCCATGAGAAAAGAGGCAAAAGGGAAAAGTGATCTCTCTGTTTTCACCTCACCAATATTTTCCACGAATTTCCTCTTCAAACTATTTTATCCCCCTCCCCTTGTTCAAAACGTGGTTAAGTGGAAAAATCTCAACTTTTTTTCTATACATAAAAAAGCATTTCTCTCGATATTTGTTGTTAACTGTGATTTTCCCTTTTTTACAAATCATTTTCGGAGGTGGGACAAATTAAAAAGCTCTATAAACAATTTAGATTTTTTATAAAACAGATTTAAAGTTAAGCGTAGAATTAATTGCAATATTTTTTAGAATAATGCCAACTTAGGGATTTATTTATTTATTAAAATACAATAGTATTTTTTTAGTTTATTTTTACCCCGACTACTAAAATTTATATTGAAAAAATAGTCATTGTAAAGATTTAATAGCAAAATGTTATAATATTGATTGTTATTTTTACGCTTCACTTAGGGTTCGAGAAGTCCTGACCCATAGTAGTACCAGGGTAGTTTAGTCATGGCCCAGAAAATAACGTGCATAAATGTGAATGACTAACATTAAGCTACAATTTTGTGCATGAGTTCATTTTTTGGTGTTTGTATCGCCCTTGTTATTTAATCTTTGTTATGATATACATATACGCTATATGCTGACATTTACCGCTGTTTCGCCGTCTATAATGATTCCTTCGCGCCTCTTCTCCTTAAAAAATGTATATATATATANCTAAAAAATTGTACATATATGTAAAATATATATATATATATATATATACATTTTTTAAGGAGAAGAGGCGCGAAGGAATCATTATAGACGGCGAAACAGCGGTAAATGTCAGCCTACATGGTCGTCCTGACTATCCTAGTAGAATACGAGTATATCAACAAAAAAATGATCAAAGCACTTTGCTAACGTCTCACCACGGACTCACCGTCAATGTAATCAAAACCAAATATTGATATTTTTAAAGGGTAGAATATCGGAAAAACAATCAAAATATTCCTACAACGGTGAAGTGTTAGATAAAGTGAAGCACTTTAACTATTTAGATGTTTGGTTCAGCCGGGTTCAAGGGTTTTTGACGAAGTGATGAAACAAGCTATTAGGAAAAGTCCCTGCTTCTCAGGCTCAGTTAGAGAGACACTAGTATAAAACGCTCAATCCGATAAATCGAAGCTGTTATGCAGATTTACATAGTCTGTGTTCTCGGTACCTTGTTATATGCCGATCTCATATGGTCTCATCATTGATTGACCAATCCACAGCTTAAGGCAGCTCAAAATTACTAAATTTGCCGCAAGTAACAGTTCAAATAGTTAACCAGGTTCTTAACTTCATTAATTACATCAACCACCAGTGGAGTAACTCAGAGCAAGGAAGGGGTAGAGGGAGCAATGCGATTTGAAAAGTGGTTAACGCGTTACTGCCTTTAGATAAATAAGGTTAACAACAAACATTAAAGTACATATTTATAAAGAAAACTGTATTCAAAATAAAAATATTAAATGCCATAAGAAATTATCACTTATTCTTATCAGCTGATATCAGATATATTTTAGTTTTTATCGAGATATCGATACTGTTTCACCAAACTGCCGCTTGGCTTTTTAATATAGGGATATGAACCAATTTTTGAGACCCAGATTCTATAGTATTGTTCCCTCTACCCCTTCCTTGCTCTGAGGTCTGAGGGCGTAACTAAGAAACTCCCCTCCCCCCGCAACTTATAATAAGATAATGCACCCCCTCTAAATTACAAAATTCACGCCTGCCCCTCTCTCTCTCTTTCTTTTCCCTCTTTATTAGTTAGGGGAAGATGGAGGGGGGATTAAATAATATGATAAAAAAAACTCAATATTGCGTTTATTAAAACATTTAATTAAAGTCATAATATATAATAGACCACAGAATTCTATAATTTTTGGCCCCTTGACCACTTACTGATTTTTTTGTTTTACATAGACTCCCTGCATCCATGTTAAATGTTCCAAGACATATTAACTTCAAATGTCTATTTTAATTCTATACATAATATCTCATTTAATTGCTTCATTTTGAAACTTATTTAAAAAGAGTTTAACAGTTGGTTTTTACTTTTTGTTTTTGATTTTCAAGAACATTAGATCTATTTTTTAAAAAACTAGGCAATTAGATTTTTCCCGGAAAACTGACTTATATATTTAGAATCGTATTTAAACGGACTGAATTTTAGAATTTTATTAAAAATAAAACGATCGTTCCATTCTTCTTACAACCATTTTCAATAATTTTACATGGACTAAGTCTAGCGTTAGCCTACTTAGTCTATGTAAAATTAACGTTGAAAATAGTCAGACTGAAACGATTTTCTGATAATTTTTTATGTACATCGTGGTTAGACAATTATAGATAACCTATTTATAATGAAACCACTAGTGTGTATTTGTTTAAATGTGTACGAATCAACGTTGTTGATTACCACGAAATATCAATCAATAACAATGAGCCTTATTGGCAATAATGATCAACAAAAAAAAAAATAAATAAAAAAAAATGTCGATAACGACAAGAAAAGTAGAAGGGCCACAAGTATAGACGTGGGTAAAATGCTAAGCCTCAAAACAATCATCACAACCTTAAAGGAAGTATGACAGTCCCAAGAATTGTAAAGTAATGGATACCTCAATTCTGTGTAGAATTAATAATCTAAAATCTAGGACGATCGAGGTGGTTAGAGATAGTACATTTTTGTTGCAACAAAAATATGTCTTATCTAATTCAGTTTTAGCGTTATATGGTTATATGGCGATTATATTGACTATAGTATGCATTTATTTTTCTAAAACAATTAAAAAACGCATTAATATCCATAGTCAATGCCGAAGCTGAAATAAAAGTGACGGTGGACGTTGAAACCGCAGCCGCAGCAGAAGTGACACACCTACCTCTGCGTTCAGAACGTCCGTCGCCGAATAAAAGTCACGTCGAACATTATAAATAGGTGTCATTTAAAACACTTCATTATGAGGCATTTGTTTTGCTAGCAATGCATAGTTGTTTTCTGTTAAGGTTTTCACCACTGCTATACTTGAAAACAGCTGTTAGTACTAATATTTTCTATCAATATACTTATGGATGGCTGAGTGTGACTAACTAGCTTCTTAACTTAAAATAAGTAATTTGCTTCAAACTAAGCGACACAGATATTTTTAACAAAATCTATTTTTCAAGACTGTCAAATGTGAGATATCAAAACATCAAAAAATAATTATTTGAAAATAAACAAATATAAATAATATGCCGCCACATACTGCTGCAGTCTTGATTAATCTCCTGATCACTCCACTATTCTGCATATCCCTCTAATATCTCTTCTTTGATTTGGTGGGCATCGTTTCTTCTTTACTGGTTTAAATGCTGTAATGAAGGGAAAAGGCGGGTAATCAAATGATTGGTACTCATTATATTCATAATCAATTGACTTAATTACACCTGTAGTCGTTATCGTTATCGGTATTGCAGTTGAAGTTTGCTGAATTATCTCATCTTCTTCGGTCATTTCTTGCTTTAAAAAGCTTATTTTTAATTGAGGTTTACACAGAACATCACTTGATAAAAAAATAATTAAAATTCCAAAGAACAAAAGAATCCCCGTCAGCTTCATGATATTTTTACGGCCTTCAGAGTGTCGAGCTCTTCCGAATAGATATTTCGACCTCTACTATTGTATAACTGAAGTAGTTTCATGGTGGATTAACTTTTTAATGTCTATAACGAGATAAAAAAAAAAAAAAAAAATTGTACGTAGGAGGGGTTTTATTAATTCCAGTTTTTGCTACTCTATTTTATACTGGGTTCGTAATTCTTTTTTTTTACTAGGGTATGGCAGAATTAACTCAACGAATTAGACATAAATGCCTTGGATTAGTGCGTCATACTGCTTTGGAGAACATATCGCATGTGCCAATTATAATGTGATACTCATATATATGTGATGTCGTTAATTTAATAATATTTAAACTATTTTTGTGCTCTTTATTCAGATTTATTTATGCTTCCGAGCTTACCGAAAGTAGCGAAACGTATGTGAATGTATCTGAATAAATAAAATTTTAGATGTCTCCTATTTCTATAATTCCACGACATAAATCCGTTTCAGACATCAGGCAATATTTTTGGTCCCATGTCTGTCACCTGTTCTTTTTGTCTGCCTGTCACTCAATTTATGCAAACCGATTTTAATCAAATTTGGATTTTAGTACATAATTAGCACATTGTTGGTCCTATTCTACTTTCTGCTCCCATTTGTTTCTCTTTCACATGCGCTCAAACGTACATTTATTTAGACTTATATCTTCAGAACTACTCAGCTGATCCTTATGAAATTTACGTGGTTGGTCGAAAATAGCATGTGGCACTAGATTAATTTTAGCCTTCTACGCTTATAATATTATGGTAATTTACTAATTTTATCCATGAAAAAAGACAACAAAAAAGTTGACGTATTTAAATATTTATAAAAAGAATGCTAAATGCAAAATAAATCAGACAATAATGATTAAAGAATCATAACATCAATAAAATAGGTGATAGCATGCGATGAAACTACGTAGCTCTTTAATTAGAGGACATTTTTTTTAAAAAAAAGTTATGTTTTAGTAGAAATAAATTGAAATTTCTGTTCCTTTATCCTAACCAATAGGCAGTACAGCTTTTTATTTAATCCATAACAAAAAGATTAAAACTTTTAACAAAAAGTTACAATGAAAACGATGTTATTTCAATACAAATTTCCTTTTATTGTTTTAAAGAAAGGATTTCTACATTCTTTTTTGTTAATTTGGTTTTTTTTTTAGTTTTCTAAACATGTTAAAAATAAACAGGACTTGTTACGTTTTGTTCCTCTAAACATTGTACGCCGGAATAAAATAACTTTTATACATTCGAGAATATTATTACAGGATCATTTGAAATAAAAAATAAATAAATAAAATAAAATAAAAATAAAAAAAATAAAAACCATTTCTTATTTAATCTATACTGATATTATTGAGAGAGATTAGAAATAACATTGTACTACTGTTTATTTTTTAATGGTTATTCTGTGAATTTGTTCTTTCTCTGTTTAATTCTAGAACTTATTTTATAAATTTTTTTTTTATTAAATCATAAAGTACATAGGATAGGGTTATTTATGGAATAAAAGATTAGGCAAATGTCATCCACGGCTTCGCTGGCACATATATGAACTCTTTAATTGAAATTTTCCAGGACCATTGTGCATGCATGTGACTGAATTTCGTTGATGCAGCGTTTTATTTCCTCCTCAAATGCACGGGTAGTTGTGGGATTGTTGACATAGACCGTTCACTTCAAATAACCCTATAAAAAATGCATCTAATAGTGTTAAATCACATAAGATCTATAGGGTTAAATTAAATAAATTAATCAAAATAAGTGAATAAAAACAAAAAAAAATAAAATAAAGTGAATAAAATCGTATTAAACACTATCAATAATGAAATCACGTTGTTTTATCGTGGGACGCTGCATTTTTACTAACCCTGAACTCTCAGATGTCAAATTGGGTTTTTTTTAGGGTTGCCAACAATTTACTGTTAACATGGCGGCAAATTCAATTCTTGCGTTAATTTTGGGACACCCTATATAAATATTATAAAATATGAAGGAACACTTTGTACATATATATGTATGTATAGTTTTAAAAAGCTTATTTCAGCTGTTCGTTTTATTCTTTTTGATTCTATTTGTGAAAAACAGAGGTTTTAGATGGAGGCCGTTATTTTTATGTTTATATTTTTTTAAAAAAGGGAGCTTTATAAATATATTTTANATAGATCTCAGTGTAGATGTTGTGTGTGTGTGTATTATAATACTCAATAACATAACTATTTTCAATATTCAGTATGAGGCATATATTTAGTTTTTACATTATATATTAAAAACTAGAGGGGAGGAATTAAAATTAAAGAAAAAGTTTTCCTCCAAGGGGAGACTGAAAAAAAAAAAGAAAATGAGTGATCCATCTCTTACCGAAGGTCTCCAATTAGCATTGAATGAAAAGAAAAAGTTTGTTTTCCATTCAAGGGAGAGGGGGGGGTAATATAAATAAAAAAAAGCGCCTTGTGAAAGAAAGGAAAAAGTTAAAAGGGCTTATAGCCGAAATAGAAAATAAAAGAACTGTTTTTTTTTTTTTTAACTAAAAAGGTGAACTAGAGAGAAGGCCCTTTATAAAAGGTTTTTTGGTTGTTAGAGTCGAGTGATTTAGTAATTTAGTAAATATAAATATAAGTAGGAATGATATTTTCTTGTAATACAATAAGACAAACAAAATACGTTTAGTTGCTTCTTCATTTGCTTATTAATGAACATGAGGATGACTAAAGGGTACCCAATACGATTGGTTGTACGACTTAAGTCGTTGTCTAACTCGGTGGGCTGGTCTTGCATCCAATTTTCACTTTTGACAAACATGTCGATAAAATGCTTTACAAACCTATTGGATTTGTATAAGAGCGTTTGAAGGACTTTGGATACAAACATTAGCTTGTATCGATCCTAAAATTTGTAGATCTATATTTATATTTATGATTTATACATATTTCTTGTTGGGCAACACTGTCATAGGCGCTCGGTAATAGTACATTACGCGTCGAGTGTGGAAAGTAGCATTTTGCATGCGAGTGGAGTATACACCCGAGCAATAGCGAGGGTAGTAAAACCACACGCACACGAGCAATGCAAAATGCCGTTTTCGCACGAGTTGCGTACCGTACTTTATCTACGATTGTTAGATTTTAATAATAAATGCAGAAAAAATAATAAACTTCCTGTATGTAAGCTCGTATTTCTCTTTTGATAAAGTTGACATCAATTCGTTAGTTGTATTTTGTGCCGAATTAATTATTTCGGAAGGCGTATTATTCTCCTCATAATCGTCAGAATCACTTAAATCACTCATTGATTTTCACAAAAAAACTCGATACAAACAGTTACTTTTATTAAATAAACATCAAATTAGTTATGTTAAATGTAAACAAACTCGCTAATCGTGCGTAAAGTTGAAGAATTCTTTTTCTTTACCGCGCTAGAGTGGTAAAGAAGAGGAATTTTTCAAAACTATGAGACACGCATGCGCAATTAATACAGGTGTGTAAAGAATCACTTTCTACGAATCTAAACAGATACAATGTTTATATTACGTATCAATCGTAGATAAAGAATCTTACCGCATCGGCATACTATAGCTTACCGATACTGCACCGATATCGTACCGACAAGTCAGGGAGCGGCCTTAGTCAGCGTATTTCTTAGCTTGAAAGTAATGTATGTCAAATATGTTAAACTGGTTTGTATGTAAATGTTATTCCCATGACTTGATGTCCATAGATTAAGAGTGTATTCCTTGAACAATTTCGATTCGAAGGTGCCCGAGTTACGGGCAATACTAAATTGAACAGTGCGTAGAATAAATTATAGAGCATGTTAAATAGAGTAAAGTAATTTTTTATTAAATAAGAATATTTTTATTGCTAACACAAATTAATTAAAATTTTTCTTCAAAATGTCCCCCCTCTTTGAAGACTATCTGGGTCGCCTCGTATGGATGCAGCTGCAGCTATAATATGTATTTCGAATTAGCTCATTTTGGTTTGTGGTGTATTTAATTAGACTATTTATGTGTCCCCAAAGATAATAGTTAATAGTTAAGAGGCGTTAGATCTAGTGACCAGGGCCTAGGAGGCTAAGAGGCCATAAAACGAGACCTCTTCTTCCTATCCACCTGTTAGCTAAGTTGTTATTTAGATACTCTCATAAATATACGTTAATTTGATAGCCTACCAGATTTAACTTAATTAAGTTTAATATTGCCCAAAACTCTTTGACTATTGAGTTTTCGACAAAAGTTTATTAAACACTTTCAACTTAAAATTTGTTAAGCAAAACGAACTTAGCTATGTCCATCGAGTCTCGGGACAACATGGGCAAAACTGTCCTTCAATCAACGTATTTCTAAGTTTGAAACTGTATTTCAAGCCAGTTTTTGGGAAATTGCTACTTTCAACTCAGTTGTACACGGATACAATAAATCCTATTGGAAAGATGGCCAATTTTCCTTTTAGAAGAGCGCTGCAAAAGTTAGAGTGGGTAAGAACCTATCTGTCCATAGTTTAGAATAGATAACTCCAGGTGGCCACTCCGGGGCAAGGAAAAAAGAAGAACTTTTGTTGAATTCTGATTACCCACTATAATTCTTAATATTTATATAGAAATTCTTTCTTTAGGTCTATGTGGGTAGTGTTAAGTTAAGAATTTTTTCACTTCTTCATTTTTTCAAAATCACCTGCTATATTTCAACCCCACCTTGGGTCATTTTCAAGCTGCATATTATATTTGACATAAATTGTTATTTTATACTAAATTGCGTAGAATAAATTATAGAGCAGTTATTTTGTAGCTTGAAAATGACCCAAGGTGGGGTTGAAATATAGCAGGTGATTTTGAAAAAATGAAGAAGTGAAATAATTCTTAATTAAACTCTACCCACATAGACCTAAAGAAAGAATTTCTATATACATATTAAAAATTATAGTGGGTAATCAGAATTCAACAAAAGTTCTTCTTTTTTCCTTGCCCCGGAGTGGCCACCTGGAGTTATCTATTCTAAACTATGGACAGATAGGTTCTTACCCACTCTAACTTTTGCAGCGCTCTTCTAAAAGGAAAATTGGCCATCTTTCCAATAGGATTTATTGTATCCGTGTACAACTGAGTTGAAAGTAGCAATTTCCCAAAAACTGGCTTGAAATACAGTTTCAAACTTAGAAATACGTTGATTGAAGGACAGTTTTGCCCATGTTGTCCCGAGACTCGATGGACATAGCTAAGTTCGTTTTGCTTAACAAATTTTAAGTTGAAAGTGTTTAATAAACTTTTGTCGAAAACTCAATAGTCAAAGAGTTTTGGGCAATATTAAACTTAATTAAGTTAAATCTGGTAGGCTATCAAATTAACGTATATTTATGAGAGTATCTAAATAACAACTTAGCTAACAGGTGGATAGGAAGAAGAGGTCTCGTTTTATGGCCTCTTAGCCTCCTAGGCCCTGGTCACTAGATCTAACGCCTCTTAACTATTAACTATTATCTTTGGGGACACATAAATAGTCTAATTAAATACACCACAAACCAAAATGAGCTAATTCGAAATACATATTATAGCTGCAGCTGCATCCATACGAGGCGACCCAGATAGTCTTCAAAGAGGGGGGACATTTTGAAGAAAAATTTTAATTAATTTGTGTTAGCAATAAAAATATTCTTATTTAATAAAAAATTACTTTACTCTATTTAACATGCTCTATAATTTATTCTACGCACTGTTCAATTTAGTATTGCCCGTAACTCGGGCACCTTCGAATCGAAATTGTTCAAGGANCCAAGTTTCAACTCTCTAGGTTAAATACCTTGGGCGCTACGATGATAACACACATACATACACACACACATATACACGCACATACGTCATGCTGAAAACCACTCAGGAGGTCTTAAAAACACCTAAAACGGATAATTCCGTTGAAATCTCAAAAAAAAATTTTTTGTGAAAACAATACTTTTCCTACTGTTAGTAGTGAGGAAAAGTAATAATGATAACAGTTTAAGATTTTCTTAGTTTAATCACATCAACTTAATTAATTAAGTAACTAATGGCTGATTATTGTATAGAAAAAAATTGAATGCATAATCTGTGAAAGTTTCTCAGGTTATGTATTAGGTAGTCTGGAAGTGGGTCAAATTTAGGTTTTAAGATTTATATACAAGTCTACACTCAACACTCTACTTAATTAAGATTCATTTGAATAGAAACATTTTCTTTTGTTCAGTATGAGGCATATATTTAGTTTTTACATTATAAAATGCAATTTTTTTCAATAAGTTTTGTAACAAAAGATATTTAAAGCTTTAAAAAAAATATGCTCATTCATTAATTTATTGATTAGATACAGCTAATGTATAAAGTTTTAATAAAAGTCTCTGTAACTGTTGACAGGGTGAAATAAAGGAAGACTGGGAGACCAAGGGAAAGATTCTGTATGCTAAAGACATCATTCCAACCACAACTGTATCACTTGATGCCGTAGCGAGTATGCTATTATCTCACTTTTATTTATAAACTAGGCATTATTGAAGCGAGTGTATTTTATGTTTATTGAATATTAAGAAAATAGCTGAAGCGAGCTTTAGCGGCCCAACCTCGACTCTCGACTAGACTCTATTTTAATTATTATCCTCTTCATGTAATTAACTCATAAAAATTTGACTATTTTCATAATGTTTTAATGTTCATTATAAGCGTGATTAAATTACGCTCGCTTCAATGAGCCACGCGATGTATAGTTGAATGTCATGGTTAAAGATACGTAAAATAAAGTGGAGTGAAGGGGGTGAGGGTGAGGGTTGAAAGCCCACCCTCCTAGATTAACCTATAACTTAACCTCTACAAGGATCTTAACCATTCGAAGTCCTTTTTCAACCATTTATTTATGAAATTTATTACATCACAACACAAAAACCTATACCTCTATCGAGTTTAAATTTTGCATTCTTGTTTCAATTGTACTTTAGACGATTTAAATGAAGTTTTATTGAAATCAATACGTTATACGTTAGAAAGTAAGATGCAGGTAGGATTAAATTTGAAGCTCACGTTTACACGAGCGTTGCATTAGAAGGCTTTGGCGGATGACGCTATCTAACAACCTTAGTAGAAGGAAGATGTTTCCAAATTTCAACTAAATCGGTCAGTAGTAGTAGTAGGTAGGGGGGCGGGGAGGCCATACCTAGTAAATAGACCGCATTCGGGTCCTTTTTGCCAACCCCTGAACTCACACCTATCGAACCACCACAGAATTGCCCTCGAATTTCCTTGTTTGGGTCACAAAGGAGAGAATATCTTGCCACTTTAGTGTGACAAACTTTAGTGTGATAAACTCCTCTTCCTTGATTTCCCCTGCTCCTAATAAATGAAGGAGTAGCCTTCCATATCCTTCACATACTCCCACAAAGTGGTAGGCTGTCTCCTCTTCAAGCCCACACAATGGACAAGTGGGGTCGTCTTCAATCTTTACTAAATCGGTCAACTTTTACTCCAGTTATTGTCGTACACGTAAACGTCACTGACAGACAATCAGAAAATATGCATATATTGTTAAATGTAAGAAGCCCGCGCTTACGCTCGCTTCAATTTAGTTTTTTTTGTCTCTAAAGATAAATAACGAAGATAATGAAACGAATCAGGCCCGTTTTAGACGTTTACTGCGCCCGGGGCACCCCGACACGATGTGCAACACATCCTGTCGACAACAATTTAAATCAAACAATTTAAATTCAAACATGCTCATTAACCTGCTTAGAAAGTAGAAGAGCTTAGGGTTTGGAAAGAATTGCTTCCTTTTAATCCAATTTGTTTGATGGACAAGGTCTGCCGTTAAACAGACGTCTACAGCCGCCAAGCTTAGTTTTAAGTCCAATTTGTTAGCTGCATAGAGAAAAAAAAAAGCAAACCTAATCTAATTTACATACATGTTGCACAGCTCCGGTCTTGTTTACTTTTAATTTGACTTTTTTTTTTTTTTTGATAGCCACGATTGATGAAATATCAGAAGATGAAAACGAAGTGAATTCTACAATCTTTACACTGTTTTCTTTAAATACGACAGAAAAAAGTGAATGGTCGACATGTAGCGAGGCTCAACAGCTAACAACTCAACTAACTTCAGACTACACTGAACTCGGTCCGGAAATTCCAGACAAGGAGACCGAGCAGGGTGCCAATTTAACTAAAACAAGAATCTCATATCACTCTGTAGGTCTCTTAGGCAAAAATAAAACTAAAACCAAGAAATTTAAATACGGATTTTTCTCTAATATTATGGGAAAAAAAAAACAAAATGAACAAGAAAAAAGCACAGATAATCAAGAAGATATCAGTCAAGAGCCTGTTACGACAGCTCATAGTATAAAACGTTCGATCCGAAGTCTTCATCAGGCTGATAAAACAAAAGACTGTAACGAATTACATTCTCATGGAATGCAACAATTATATTCGGCTTTAATGGCAGATAATTTTGATCCGAACAAGAAAAAAAGAGAAAATGAACGGAATTCACATAAGTCTACTAGTGATTTCATGTCAGAAGGATTTTGGGAAACACCGATGACGAAAATTATAGGTACAGGTGTGGACGATGTTAAAGTTCAGTTTGCAACACCTATTGTCAACAATTTAAATTCGTTAAACCAATCGGGTTCCGATCGGTTGATGCGTAAAGATCAACCACTACAAATAATATCGAATGAAGATCATGATAAAAATATCAAGTTCTTTGAAGATACAAAACAGTTAAAAGGTGTTAATAAAAACGGTTATTACAAAAGTTCTACGAAGAAGAAATCTGGAGAGCTCGATTTGGAACAGATGATGAATTGGCCGATTAGTTGGTATCAACAGAATAAGAAGGTCTACAGTAGCGAACAGTCCAAGAAAATTTTACAGAAATGGGGGAAACTGGCTGGAAAATTGAAACCGATTTGGGATGCGATTGATGAGGGACAGGTCGAATTAACGACCGAATTTAAAGCTGGTAGACATAATTCGTTGATTACTTACGAAAGTAAAAATTTACCTTTAAATAAAGCTGAAAAGTATAAAAGCCAACAAATATCAAATTTAGAAATACTGGATTCCATCAAAAAAACAAACGAAATGCAATGTTCCAATATGAACATGGATTCGGGTCGTCTTCAATCCAATGAAAAGTCTTCCGGATGGAAAGAAAAAAATCAACCAAAGAAAAATGATCTTTTAGTGGAGGCTCCGATGTTTCATTTACAGAAACCGTCGACTCAAAACGATAAAATTTCTAAGGTCGAATCATCAGATATGGAGAAAGGAGATAAACTAAACGGAGAGCGTCAATCGATGGATAATTTTATTGCTCAAAAGCCTCCGTCTAATGGTTTCGATAGAAATAATAAAACAGATGAGTTGATCAATCCGTCATCGAATACAGCACAGTCCAAGTGGGAATCATCTGCAGGTCAGAATCATAAGATGGAATTCCCAAATTTGCCGAATCTTCCAGTCGAATTGCAGCAGTTGTTAAACGAACGAAGCCCGATAGTCCATCGTAAAGTCAACAAGAAGCAAAATTATAGACAAGAGCCAAATTTATCTATAGATGAATTTCGATCGAAGTGGGAATTACCTCAGTTTCAAAGACCTAAACAGAAATGGGAAAGAGATGACCTACAGGAACCTACGCGAGGAGAGCGTCCGTCAAATTGGGATAGAACTAATGTAAATATACCTGAAGTTCTTCAATCGTCTGGTAAAATCGATGACGAACAAAATAAATTGACGAAAGAGCAACAGCCAAAATGGGAGAACATTGAAATAGACGACGCACAAAATAAATTGATGAAAGAACTTCATTCGAAGTCAGATAACTCTAAAATCGAAGATGCATATAATAATTTTTTGAAACAACATCAGTCAAAGTGGGAAACCATCGAAGTCGTAGATCCAATAAACAAATTTACAAAAGGACATCAATCGAATGCAATATGGGAGTTGCCAAACATAATAGATCCATCGTCAAGAAAATATCAGTTTAAATTAGAACCGTCTGATATGAAAAATCCTCAAGAAAATATAATGCAGTGGAAACTTGATAAGAATGCAAAATTAAGAGAATATAAACAAATATGGGGTTCCCCGACAATCGATGATCCACTGCTTGCAGAGCCTAATCCATCAATGTGGCAAACACCTAACTTCCAAAATCAATCGGAATCAATGTATCGTCAGAAGCAGGTTCCTTTCGTAGGTGATGGATCTTTGTCGAAGTTGACACAGTTACAAAATCCTACTGAGGAATTTCCATCAAACTGGCAAGAACCTGCTTATTACAATCCATCTGAAGTTGTTTCGAATAACGTACCTGGTTTCGTAAGACACCAGGACAAATGGAGCAATTTACAATGTTTGAGCAGTAAAGATTTAGAAATCGAGAGAACTCCAAATGCAATGCTCAATGAGTTATCGGTACAACCAAATTTTGATTTCTTAGTGCCTCAAAATTATAAAGAATCTCAGCAGAATTTACGAACTTCCATGGGAATTATAGCCCCGAATTCTAAATGGGCTAATGTTCATTCACAAACGTGTTCACTCACTGATGACTCTCTACCGATTAAAGGGTCAAATTTAAATGATCAAACTTCCAAAGAAGTCACATCTAATCAAACATATTTAACAACGAAAAGTGAAGAAACAGTAATGTCACCAGGAAAAATGTTTAAAGAGAAATTTAGTCCAGATACTGTGATAAATAATAGCCAGTACCGGTTAGATAAAAAACCAGAAATTAGTAATCCAATTAAAAACACTATCAATGTATTTAAGGAAGGACAACAGATTAATTACGCAAATTCGATTTTACCTATTTTAAATGGAGATGAAACTTTAGGACAATCTAATTTACCGATTTCACAGGTGAAAGATCCAATTAAATTAGAAATAAATCAATTAGCGAACCAGCAAATAAATGTTGGACATTTTAATAAGCCAAGAAATTTATCGTCTACATGGAACTTAAATAATTGGAACGCAATAAAGTCACAAAATTTGGATGGAGAAAGCTTAAACCAATCAAGAGCATTGACCTACAAACTGAACCATGAGCAGGAGGATACGCTGAATCCACAAATTCCAGCAGGATGTGAATCGTATCTCAACCCTGAATTTATAAATTCTTACAATCCAATTTCAGCGAGGAATTCAATGAATATGATCAATTTTAATGGAGTCTCACAAGCAAATAGTCCTTTAAAAGAATCAAATGCTTCTAGCCAATTTATAGATCTAAATTGTCGAAATTCTATTCTTGAAGAAGTAGTGAATAAAGAGAATTCACAGATTAACCATTCTAAAAATATTTGGAACTCGGAAAATATTCAAAACCCATCATTAAGAGATGTACAAAGACAATGGGATACTGTTAATTACGTGTCTAACCCAATAACAGCTGATTCCCAACTTAATTGGGAACATAATTCATTAGAGGGAGAACTTGAGCCTCAACAAAATGTGCCAAATTTGCAAATATTGGAGCACGAGTCAGTTGATAATGTGAAAACGTATGATACTCAAAGTCTAAAGAATAATAAATCGCAAGATATTGCGAAAGAAACGCAGAATTTGTCATCAAATACAGTTAAATTATCGAAATTACATGCGAGAACGGCCAATATTAAAAATATAAAGACGTCAATTGTTAATTTGGAAAAGCAAGTTGGAGAATTGTCTGAATCAAATTTAGATACTTCCAACATTAAAAATACAGAACAGAAATTAGAAAAAAATGAATCAGTGGAGACAGATTTTACACAAACAAAATTAGATTCTACGTTAAAAAATGCATCAGATAATGAAAATGTGGATAATGGTAAATTGAAAAAAATATTGGATAATTCATTGGAAGTTAAGGCAGAAAATTTAAAGGTGGAAAAAAACAACATTAGGGGAAATGATAAAATTCAAAATTCTTTAGATAATGTAAACACTAACAATCCAGATGTTACTAATCTTGTTGAAAATCCAAATGAATGTGATCAAAAAGAAAAAGTTTCCAAAAGTATTAGATCAAGTGGAAGACAACGCTCAGAGAAAAGTAAGGTTGCAAAATTACAATTGAATTCGGGAATAAATGTTAACGTCGATGATATCATGGTATGTGATGCACCACTGACCCTCGACAATAAGGATTCTGAAGATGATCAGTATTTAGAAATTCAGAAACCTAATAGAAACGGAAAACAACGGAACAAATTAAAAGTGATACAGTCAAAAGAAGTACGAAGTTACTATGATATACCTTGGAAGAAAAACTGGAACACATCTAAACAGCATATAAAAAATAGGATAGTTTCGAAAGTGAAGAAAAGGAAAATGGTTCCCCCTATCAACATAACAATTGCTATGAAGAATCTATTCAATCGAGTGAGTCCTGCCGAGGTCACAATAAGGAATTCGAGTTCACTCGATTCTGACGGAAGTTTCAAATTCAGGATTGAACTTAAGGACAAATTGGCCAAGTTCCATAAACGATCAATTGAGAATTTAATTTCAAAAAATGAAACTATTGTGAGGAATTTAAAAAATAAATAGTTTTATTTACAAATTTTATGTTTTATTATTATAATTAATTAAAATTATACTAGGCACTGAGTGGCTCTATCATTGAAGCGAGTGTAATTCGATAAATATTGAAAATTAAGAAAATATTAAAATTTCATCATGATGTGATAGTTGATGAGGCTTATAGTAATAGATCTCAGTGTAGATGTTGTGTGTGTGTGTATTATAATACTCAATAACATAACTATTTTCAATATGAATAATAAGATTTTAATATCACTAAAAACTATGTATTATGATAAGAAAAAATTGAAGGCCCTAATACCTATATTAATAGGTTTGTTCCAACAGAGCCTCGAACGGTTCTAGAACTGTCTGGAGCATGCGCACTATCAAAAGACCGTTCCTACACGCTTCTCGGACGGTTCTGGAACTTTTAGTCCCGTGTTCCAACAGAAAGACGAACGGTTCTGAAATTTGGGACAGTCCTAGAACCGTGAAAACAGTTCCCGGACTGAAGCAGGAACTCGACGAGAACTACTAATACTAATGTACGGAGGCGTGTAGATTACACTACTACTACTGTTCAACTATAACCTAATATTTGTTTTCGTTTCTTTTCTTGATATCTGTTATCTCTTTCCTTGCGTGTTTTGTTTCTTTCTCCACAGTTTATTTAATTTAATACTCTAATGCACGAGTTGTGCATTCATTTGGGTAACGAAGCCATTTTAATCGGATAATAAGGGCAGCACTCGTCACGTCAGCGAATATGAATCGTCAGCGGTAGCTTTGACCGGGATTAAGTCGAAAAACAAGAAAACAAGCCTGTTTAGGGTACCAACCAGTAGGGACTGGTAAACCCCCCTGTCCTTGCAGAAGCTTATAGGACAGGGGGTTTACTTGCACCGTTAGACAGTGAATGTCTTCTAATCCTTAAAAGGTTTTGGTACCTAAATAATACATATATGTTTGAATAGAAAAACAATATAAAATATGCACCTTAGTGGAAATATCTAACAAAAAAGTAGAATATTTATTCGATAATACGCAATACTATGCACTTATGCTGGAAATATGAAAAATATACATTTTTAAATTTGGCATAATGTGGAAAAAAGTGTGGAATTTTACCAAAAATTGGCAAAATGTGACTTTTTACCGAAAAATGGGCAAAATGTGGCATTTTAGTATGACGCCATGGCAAAAAGGCATTTGAAGGTCTCTGTTTATAACATATCCAAAATCCAATCACGGGAAAGTACCTAAAAATCAAATTCAAAATGGCGTCTGTTTATATTAAGGGTAATGAAAGCCCAGCTATCCAATAAATGTTATAGTACAGGAGAAATAGGCAAAAAAATACGTGTTAGGAGGAACTAATTCCCACAAAAACGGAATTTGATTTTTTTAGTTCTTGAATGTTGTCTCTTTGACATACTAAAAGTCTAGAATAATGCAACTATGCAAAATGCATTTTTTGGCCGTCATCTTGGAAAATAACGGCTCATTTTCTTTTAATTCCTTAAATATTGCAGATAGAAAAAAAAGTTTTAAATAAAAAATGAAGAAAAAAATAAACTAAACAACTTTTATTCTTATAAGATTTTCTCTAAACCTAATAGGTTTTAAGTTATAGACGATCTAGTTTTATTAGTCCGTGCAATAAATAAATAAAAAAATCATGTGGGACCATATCTAGAATTCATAGTAGTTTTGGAAACGGAATAACTTTTGGTTTTTTGGGCCGCTGACCCCGAATTTTGAACTTTTCAACTAAAATCCCCCCCTCCAACCAAAAAAATAGTATAAATAAATAAATATACTTTCTGATTTAGAGAGAAAATAAAAAGATATTCTTAAAGAAGGCAAAATTTTCAACCAACATTTTTATTTTATGACATTTTGATGTAGGACAAAAGGAGTGGCGCTGGTGCGCCTCAGAAAATTTCCCTCGGCTCGGCGGAGCTGCAAGCACTAAGTTTCGCAAGGAGTGTTAGGATCCAATGGAAGATGTTTAATATATTTTACATTTTCAAAATTTAGGGGGTTGTGGAGGAGGCAATTTTTGTGAGAAATAAAATCTTGTTATGAGTATAATAGTACGTATAAGCGGAGTTGCGTAACTTGTGCGTGCAGCGCCGCCGTGCTGAGGCATATTTTCCGAGGCACGCCAGCGCCAGCGCTGCCCTGTTTGTCCTACGTCAAAATGTTATAGAATAAATTTGTTACAAATTTTGTCTTCTTTAAGAATATTTATTTATTTTCTCCCTCACGCATATATTTATTTTTTTAAAAAAATAATATTTATATTTTATTTTTAAAAAAAGTTATTATTTAACAAAATTCGGGGTCAGTGTCCCAAAAAACCAAAAGTTATTCCGTTTCCAAAACTAATATGAATTCTAGGTATAGTCCCACATGATTTTTTTATTTATTTATTGCACGGACTAATAAAACTAGATCGTCTAAACCTATTAGGTTTAGAGAAAATCTTATAAGAATAAAAGTTGTTTAGTTTATTTTTTTCTTCATTTTTTATTTGAAACTTTTTTTTCTATCTGCAATATTTAAGGAATTAAAAGAAAATGAGCCGTTATTTTTCAAGATGGCGGCCAAAAAATGCATTTTGCATAGTTGCATTTTTCTAGACTTTTAGTACGTCAAAGAGACACCATCCAAGAACTAAAAAAATCAAACTCTGTTTTTGTGGGAATTAGTTCCACCCTAAACCCTACATCTCTGTACTATTAGTTTATATAATTCAAACAATGTAAAAAAAAAAAATTGAGTTTGGTTATAAGTTTAAATTCATTTATTTTTCTTATAGTTATAGGCTAGTCAAAACATACATTAAATTACATTACATACATAATTAGTTAAAACTGTTTCTTTTGATTTCCAAACACTGATCTAGTAGTATGCACGAAAGCTATTTTTGCCTAATGCCCAATAAATTGTTTTAAAAAAAGTGGTTTATATTAATTTCTTAAAAATTACAATTTACCTTTTTTGTTCTTTTAACGATTGCAACAGAACTGTTTTGTCTACAGGCTTCATTTTGTGCTAGCATAAAAGCCAATTAAATTTACTACAACTTCTTTTCTTATTACTTTTATCGTAGAGGAGAGTTTTTAGGCCGATATTCGGCCCGAAAACGAGAGCAATTCTTAAAATTTCATTTTTTGGAACATTATAGTAATTTTTGAAGTATCGTATATCTCGGTAACTTTTAAACGTACTGAGTTGCCAATGGTCTTTAAAGGAAGCCAATTATACTTACTTCAACTTAATCCTTATGACTTTTCTCGTAGGTTAACAGCTATACGCCGATATTCGCCCCGAAACGAGAGGAATATTTTTTTTGGGGGGGATAAATTCCAATTTTCGAAGTGCCATATCTCAGAACCTATTGGTCGTATAGAGCTCCGGTTGAGCTTATGCTGCTGGAAATTTACTGTACTTTAAAATTGTCATAACAACTAATACCGAACAACCCATAGTGTACGAGCTATATGGCAAAAACTGAAATAATTCCTTTTTTCAGTTTTTCACGTATTACGCAGCTAGCACAGGTTTTTCGAAGCTGCAAACTTAGAATCACTCTACCCTAACCGGTCCGAACAACATATAAAAAAAACTATATTACGCTTTGCGAATTTCGATATTTTTTATGCATCTTTGACTAGCCTAAAACTATATGAAAAATAAATTAATTTAAACTTATAACCACACTCAAAATATATTTTTCTACATTGTTTGAATCATATAAAATAACATTTATTGGATGGCTGGGCTTTCATTACCGTTAATATAAAAAAACGCCATTTTGAATTCGATTTTTAGGTGCTTTCCCATGGTTGGATTTTGTCTGATTTTGGATATGTTACCAAGCAAGATTATTTTAGTTGAAAACCACTGCAATCGCTCGTGAAGCAATTTTGCACAGGTCAAATCGTATTTTCCCTATAAGTCTGGACTCAGATATGCAAGAAATTGGATCAAAGTCGTTTTTCTAATATTTATTTTTTATAAACATAAAATAAATTGCTTGTGCTTGAAGTTCCACGTAAAAAAGATTTTGTTGGTACTGTGAACATTAAAGTACAATAAGGGGGGGGGAACAATATTTTGATGTTTTTGACAAATAGGCATGAAAAATTAATTTACTTTCCACGAGTGTTGTGTGTATTGTTTTGTAATCTACTCTTCAATACCTTTCATTTAAAAAAAAAAAAATCCTCCGTGACAGGAATTAGCCGCCATTTTGGATTCCCAGTTAAACAGATCAAATATTTCAATTCTTATTTTTTCTTTGGCCCATCAGATATATTTTTATATGTTTATTAACAGCTGAAATATAGTTTGTTTTTTTTGGGGGGGGGATGCAAAAAGTTTTTTGACAAAACAACATAGAAAATTAAAAAAAAAAAAAATTACTTTGTGTGAATTATCCGCTATTTTGAATTTGAACAGCTGATTATTTTGAGTTTGCTATATTTTATCTGTGTGCGCGTCTAAACAATCTTTAATACTGAAAAGTTTCATTTATACTTTTCCTCACTACCTATAGTAGGAAAAGTATTGTTTTATCTCTTTTGATTCAAAAGTTATTGGAACTTTACAGAGTGATAGAAACAGACACAGGAACAAAACTATAAGGGTTTATTTTTTTGATTTTACCAACGAAACCATAAGAATACAGTAAACAACAAAAAAATCTCTAATATTTACACCTTACTGACGTGTGTACTATGGAGCTTGTCAAATTTCAAACTAAAGTGAAGGCGATCCACTCATGTTCCGGGTATACCGATGGCTTTATTAAACCTAGGAAATAGTTATTGGAGAATACATAGAAGAGATAAGAGAATAAAAGAGATAAGAGCCTAAAGAAGCCCAAGGTGAAAAGGGCGAACTTTAGCAAAGTTGAAAAGAAGGCTTTTATGTTTTTAAATTATTATAACCTAATTAAAAAAAAAAAAAAAAAAATAATCT